>JAHRHJ020002485.1:0-11752 GCA_019776745.2 Taxus chinensis | reverse complement strand
GAGAAAAACTTCTTTCGAGACACCGATCAACCACTTTGCGCCATTGTATTTTGAGTCCCAAATATGAGCACCTTTAACTTATAATTTTCCACATTTGGGATTTGATGTCGAGAGTCGCAACTTGTAGTTGCAAAGCATCAGTGAAGAGATCACCTTGAAGTGCCACCATTGCCTAACTAAGAGCTAAGGTATTAGGGGTGTATGAGCGGTGCCGAATTTTGGCTAACTGACGGCCGTAAATTCTAAGAAATTTAGTAGTCTGCGTCAGTGCATCTTTGCACCAAAGTAGCCAGCTGCCTTACATAGGTGGATGAAATCATTGACAGTGATTGGGTCATGGAATTTAAATTCCAAATTCGCTTGGTATGATTGATGGTGGGGCCATGTTACATCAAGGAAGTATAAGAATTGGCCTTTATGAAAAAATGGGCACGCATTATGTCAACAGATACGAAATCGTATAAGGGAGTGGTCCGAAAGGACAAAGTTAGGCATAACCTCCAATGGCATGGAACAAATGCTAGCAAACTTTAAAAAAGTTTTGAGCTGACAACATGGACCTGTCAAGCCATTTGAGGACGCGATTTGTCCCTCCACAGAGATTGAACCACGTGTACCAGGCTGCAGACATTGGAAAGCGAGATGCGTTAAGATAAAAGAATCCAATTTATTCACATGAAGTACCACACTTCCCTTTCACCAGGTGTCCACCTCATATGTAGGTGGCCACATTTATCATTTAGGTTTTCAACCATATTAAAAGTCTCCACTTATAACCTAGTATGCATCAGGAATGGAGTTGGCTATCCACCGCCATAGATCAACCCCTTCGGCTACATCATTAGAGATGCGTTAAGATCAAAGAATCCAAATTTATTTCACCTGAAGTACCACACTTCCCTTTCACCAGGTGTCCACCTCATATGTAGGTGGCCACATTTATCATTTAGGTTTTCAACCATATTAAAGTCTCCACTTATAACCTAGTATGCATCAGGAATGGAGTTGGCTATCCACCGCCATAGATCAACCCCTTCGGCTACATCATTAGAGGTGGAAATATTGATGAGCCCAAAAGGGCGGCCCTAAATATTAAAGAGGACCCATATGACATGGTTGGTGGGGTCGATTCCATGGTCAATTAATAAAGGAGCCGTTATTTAGGGGGCTAAAAGTGAAATTAACCCCCCACGCCCTGCTTCAATGATTGCTACAAAAAGCCAAGCTTTCAGGCCAAATGGATTTACAAACCATTTGTAATTGAAAACCTGTAAATTTAACTTCCTGTAAAAACAACACATCTAGATTTGCACATCGTTATCAAGTTTCACACACTACATACTTACGAAAGGAGTTTGTGAGACCCCTGACATTCCAGGATAAGCAATTCATGGGAAACGTTGGTCAAGAGCCATATCCCTATCCTCCAAGCCCTCAAGGGCATCATACTGATTATGCAAGAAACGAGCAACATTATGATGTAAAAATTCCTATAGATCCATTTTTATTCGTTCAACATAGTCAATGTTGTATTATGCTTTAGTGGAGTCCACATTGCATGTTGGGCTATGGTCCTGAGAGATGCGAGGTGGACTTCGAGGTCGTTTGGAATGCCCTTGTAAGTTGCTTGGAAGTAGTAGAGGAATTAAATGTGAAATGGGGACGTGAAAAATAGAATTTGACTGGTCTATGAGAACCAACGTCGTAAGGGGCATGCTGGAGTACTTTGGCAAAGAGGTAGCCAAGATGGTTACAGCAACTGGCTTCTTAGCAACAACAATTGGTTCCTTAGCAACAGTCGTAGGATCTTTGGCCAGAATGTTGTGATAATGTTCCTTAACAAATGGTTCACGATGGCCATGGGAGCCAAAGGCTTTGGATTGCTGGGATTTTGTCTCATTTCTCCGGCCTCTGGCCACTTGCTAACCTTCCTCCTATTGGGGTTTGACTGGTTCAGGTGCTGCTTTTGAAACATGGCGGTTACGGGGGACATAAAACAAACAATCTCTTATCTTGTGATTAGACGCTTGAAAACAAAAGCAAGTATTAGGAAGATTTATATACATGAACTGATAGGAGTAGCATTTATCACCCATTTGAATATTCACAAATTCCTTGAGGTCCTGCGAAGGATCAATCTCAACGCAAAATCACTTCTAAGGACGAGCATGGTAAAACTTATCAGCTTCCAGGTAGACAACACACCCAAGTGAAGTAGAATTTTGTGGCAGTAAATGAATGCATGACAGAGGGATACCAGGAAATTTAATCCACATCGGAACTTTAAGGGTGGTATACTCAGATACCACAAAGTCCTTATGACAGGGTGTTAATACAAGCAGTGAGTTGCGGACATACCAAGTGGCTTGCTTGGCCAAGATGTTAGGTGCATTAGCCAAGTCAAATAAATGAAAAAAGAAATAAACCCTTGGTCATCTTTTGGACACTATCCAGGTGGACCCCATGAGGGGTCTAGATTGTGTTGGCCCAGGATTTAAGCATGCTTTCGAGGGGACTAGACCCATAATATATCCAATGAGGCAAAATTGTTCTAACCATTGACATGAAACATTAAATTCAGGAATGGGGAGAACAACATCCGGAGGAGAGATATTACCTCTAAAAAACCTTCGTGACCTGGGACGCTTTGCCAGCGGTGCCATTGGTCACTCCACTATCTCTTGCCACGATTGAAACAACTAGGTTTTAAGATGGCAAGGTCATTTTATAGGGGACACCCAGAGGGTGAAAAACCCTAGGAGAAACTATAGCAATTAATTCCCGCAGTGCCCGCAAAGACCGCGGTATGACAGTTAGATGGGGGAAACCCTAGAAGAGACGACTCCAGTTTTGCGCCAGAGTTGCGGAGCATTTTTTCTTTCTCACCTCATTTCATCTAAATAAATATTTTCAATTCCAACCATAATAAAAAGGCTATTTATAATTATTAATAACAAATCGCTTTTCCCTATATATGGGTTATGTAACTCGATCAAAACATGGGACAAAATTTACCGCATGGGATATTTAGAAAAAATTTAGAAAATAATTTCTTGCAAATATATGCATTATAAAAATTTAAATTTTTATAAAATAACATAAAAAAATTGTATCTACTTAGGGTAATATCTTCACACACTACATGGAAGAAATGGAATTTTTCTATGATATCATTACACACAATGAAAGAAACTAGAGAAAATGACACACATTTGAACTGTAAAAAAGTGCCGACCTGGATGTATGTCACAAAATGGTCACCAACTCAATTAGTAAAGAACAACAACATTAAAATGGGAGTACCTATTTTCTACGTCTAGCTGGTCCATGTAAAATAACATGGTATCAATTAAAGACTAGGATCCTTGAAAATCAAAGTAAACGATGGTACTCATTAAAATTAACAATGAGTTTTCTCATCCTAGAAGTGAATAAAGGATCTTTGAACATGAAAAACTCATTGTTATTGTTGAAGATGTGGAGTCTTAACTGCAAGATGAAGTGGCAGTTTTCTTTTTCCTTGCTTTTGGGAGGAAAGCATGGCCATGGATAAAAATAGCATTGTCTTATTAATAAACGGGAGTTTTTATTTTTATGTTTATCTTATTTATATGCATGTCTTATTTATAAGCATGCTATATTTAGGTTGCTTGTGGTTGAAGTAAAATTTTACAAAGAGGTACACAAGTTATATATGTGCATGGATTTACTCTTTAGAATATGAAAAAGACAGAATTATATTATATTCCTCTGGACTGAATAAAGGAGAAGGATGGCTTGTTTCTGGTGGATGTAGCCCACATTGGGTGAACCACATTAAATCTTGGGTTTATCTTGTGATTGCATGCTTATATTATTTCTATTTTAATTTTGTTTTATTGCTCATCTATGTTTTGATCCTAACAACTAGTATCAGATCAGGATTTTGTTATGGCAGAAAAATGTCACAAGAGGGTTTCTTGTTTGAGTGAGAGCAATGATGAAAGATAGCAAGTTCAAGGTTGAGAATTTTAATAGCCAGAACTGCTAGCTATGGAAGATTCAGGTGGAGGACTACTTATATCAGAAGGATCTTTATCTACCATTGAAAGGGAAAGATTTAAAGCCGCCGGCTATGAAAGATGAAGAATGATATGTTCTTGATCGGAACGCACTAGAAACGATACGGCTATGCCTGGAAGCTACGGTATCTTTCAATATTTCTACAAAAAAGACAACGGTAGATCTAATGGAAAAATTGAGTAAATTGTATGAAAAACCCTCAGTCTCCAATAAGGTATATCTCATGAAAAGTTTGTTTAATATGAAGATGTCATATGGCGATTCAGTAAATGACCATTTGAATGAATTCAACAGGGTTACTAATCAATTAAACTCTGTAGGAGTAAGTTTTGATGAAGTTAGGGCTCTTTTGATTTTGTGCTCATTACCTGAAAGTTGAATACTTTGGTTATGGTTGTGAGTAATTTTATTTCTGGTTCAAAGACTTTAAATTTTGATGATGTTATTGGTGTGATTCTTAGTGAAGAGATGAGAAGAAAAGCACATGTGAGTCATCTGGTAATGCTTTGAGTGTAGAGAACATGGGAAAACAATGAAAAATCAAAATGTCCTGGACATTGTGGAAGGTCTAAGAAGCAAGACCTAAATCTAGAAGCAGGATGGTATGTTGGAATTGTGAAAAAGTGGGACATGCAAAGAAATATTGTTGGACAATGAATTATACAATCAAAACAAACATCTTAGATCATTCTAGCCATCGATATGAAATATACCATTCAAAAAAACACCTAAATGATTAAATATAGAAATAAATGCAAAGTATCACCTTAAAAACTCGATACAAATAAATAAATGTGTGTGTGTATAATCATGCATTAAACATTCATTTATAATTTTAAGCATTCATATATCTCTGCACCTAAACAATACACATTTTATATTATCTCACATACGTAGAACAAGAATAATTTGATCATAAAGCTAGCTATATATTTATTATTAACATAAAATTACACATTAAAAATTCATTTATAAATTTTGGCATTCATATTTCTTGGTCAAAATATCTACACATGTATGTACATCTAAACAATAAACATTTTTATATTATCTCACATACATAAAACAAATATAATTTAAACAAATTGACATATCATATGTAAATAAACAATTTGTATGGTTATATAAAAAAACAATAAGCATTTATGTACCAAAACAATTAAAGATAACACAATTTATTATTCAAGCACATGACAATTACCAAATTATTCATACATGGTCTCTATACAAGCCATTCATATAAAAAATTTGTCTTCAACATATTAATTAATAAGACAAACATTTTACACTAAATTAAAAACAATCAATAATACAACTAAGAATATACCATTTAAGAAATCTCTCTCTCTCTCTCTCTCTCTCCCCTTCTGTATCTCCCTCCCGCACCCCCACCTCCCTCTCTCTCGCTCCCCCTCCCCCTCCCCCTCCAACTCCCTCCCCTTCTCTCCCTCTCCCTCCCTTTCTCTCTCCCCCTCTCTCCCCCTCTCCCTCTCTGTCCCTCTCGCTCTCTCTTTCTCTCCCTTATACTCTTTTTCACCCTCCCGCTCCCTCTCCCCCCTCTCACGCACTCCCCCTCACTCTCTTTCTCCCGCTCCCTCTCTCTCTCTCCATATCCCTCCCTCTCCCTCTCTCTCCCTCCCGCTCTCTTTGTCGCCCTATCTCTCCCCCTCCCTCTCTTCTCTCTCTCGCACTCCCTCTCCCTCCCTATCTCTCCCCCCTCTCCCTACCCTCTCCCCCTCCACCTCCCCCCTCTCTCCCTCTCCCTCTCCCTCTCACCCTTCCTCTCCTACCTGTCCCCTCTCTTGCTACCGCTCACTACCCTCTTACCCTTCCCCATCCCTCGCATGTACCTTTCCTTTGGAATTATCTCGTCCTATCCCTCCCTCCCTCCCCCGTCTCTCCCTCCCTCCCCCCCCTCCCTCTCCATCAATCCCATTTCTTTTCCATCCCTATCCCTTTCCCCATCTCGTGTCCCAATTACTTTATTTCTCTCGCTTCGTCCTTTCTATCTTCTATCCGTAACCTTCTCCTCTCCCTCTCCCTCCACCTATCCTTTGGAATTATCTATCCATATCTTCCTCCTCCCCTCCTCTCCCCCCTCTCTCCCCCCCTCTCTCCATAAATCCCATTTATTTTCCATGCCCTTCCCTTTCCCCATCTCGTGTTCCCAATTACTTATTTATCTCCTTCCCTTTTTATCTTCTATCCTACCTTCTCCTCTCCCTCTCCCTCCACCCTTCCTCTCCACCTGTCCCCTCTCTTGCTCCCTCACTACCCTTCTTCCCCTCTCCATGTACCTTCCTTTGGAATTCTTTGTCCATATCTCCTCCTCCCCCCTCTCCCCCTCTCTCTCCATCAATCCCATTTCTTTTCCATCCCTCTCCCTTTCCCCATCTCGTGTCCCAATTCCTTTATTTCTCTCCTTCCCTCCCTCTCTTCTATCCTACCTTCCCCTATCCCCTCTCCCCGTCCCTCCGCCCTTCCTTTCCATCTGTCCCCTCTCTTTCTCCCTCACTACCCTTCTTCCCCTCTCCATGTATCGCCCTCCCTCTTGATTTCTCTATCCATATCTCCCCCTATCTCCCTATCTCCCCTTCTTTTTCCATCACTCCATCTCCATCCATCTCCATCCATCCCTTACCTTTCCTTATCACAAGTCCCACTTCTTCCCTCTCTCTCCTTCAATCCTCTCTTTCTCCCCCAACTCCATTCTCACTCTCTCATATTCTACCTTCACCCTCTCTCCCGCTCTCATCTCCTCTCTCTCCACTATCCTCTCTCCTATTATCGCCCTCTTTCTTCCTCTCTCTCCATTGAACTCTTTATACCTCCCTCCATCTCTCTACATCCTATCTCCCACTCGCTTCCTATCTACCTTCCAATATTACTCCCTCTACCCTCTCCATACCCCCCTCCCAATCTCTTCCCCTCTCATATCTCCCTATATCCTTCCCTCCCACTCTCATTCCACCTCTTTCTCTCTCCCCCTCTCCCTCTCTCCACACGTCTAATTTTCCATCACTCCCTCCATTCTACTCACCCACCCTTGAGCCTCTCTCTCTATCCATCCATCTCCCTTCCTCCAATCTTCTCTCATTGCCCCCCTCCCTCCCTTCCTATTTCTTCCTCTCTCCCACTGACCCTTTCTACCTCCCTCCATCTCTCTACATCCTATCTCCCTCCCTCTCGTTCCCGCTCTCGCTATCCTCTCTCCACATCCTTCCCTACCCACTCTCGTCTCCACTCTCCCTCTCTCCCCCTATCCCTCTCCCTCCCTATCCCTCTCCCTCCCCACTCTCGCCCTTCACCCCCCATTCTACTCACCCAACCTCTCGAGCCCTCCCCCTCCTTCACACCCTGCCCCTCCCACTCTCGCTCTCCCCTATCCCTCTCTCTCGCTCTCCCTCCCCACTCTCTCGCCCTATCCCTCCCCCTCATTCACGCTCTGCCACTCCCTCTCTCACATTGACCCTTTCTACCTCCCTCTATCTCTCTACATCATATCTCCCACTTGCTTCCTCTCTAGCTTCAAATATTCCTCCCTCTCCTCTTTATATCTCGTTCCTTATCTGTTTCCCTCTCATATCTCCCCACATCCCTCCCTCCCAATCTCATTCCACTTCTTTCTCTCTCTCCACCCATCCCCTCTCACACATAAGTCTCAAATATCCCACGACACAACGCACCGAGAGCGCTCCCGGAACGAGAAGAGAAAGGACAGTTGGTGGGACCTCCAACGATAAAGACACACCTCCCTCTCGCCTAATCGCCCTAGCTCGCCAACCACGTATCTCCCTTCCATCGCCCTAAAGCATCACACCGATCTCGCCCATTCGGAGGCCTCCCCCCCCCGCTCGTGCAGACAGACACCCAGAGACAAAAGAGACAACGGCAAGAGGGGAGAGGAGAAAAAAGAGAAAGAGACAGCCAGACAACAACAAAGAAAGCAGCGGGAGAAAACGAAAAAACAGAAAGAAACGTCGCGAGAGAAACACCGCGAAAGACAGCGGGAAAGAGAAAGGAGAAAGGAAGAGACGGGGGAAAAAGCAGAAAAACCAGCGTCAAAAGAAAGAAACAGGAAAGACGAGAAAAAAAGAAAAAAAGAAAAGCAAGAGAGGAGAAAGGGAAAGAGACTTACAAAACTGATCGCTACCCCCCACGTCCTCCTTCACCCCAATCTTCCGGTTAACCCTTTTTTCCCCCCCCCCACTCCTCCCGCCTTCACCTCTACGCTTCCTACTAAGAAGTCACTTGTATTTACCCTCCCCACCCTATTGGCCCCTTCCTAGTATTTTCTTCTTATCTTTAGTCTCCATCTAGTCCTCCCTCTCAATAGCCCCATCCCCCCCCTTCCCCTCCCCACCTTCTCGCGATCATTGTCGCCAATCTCTCCACAGCTCCCTACCCTCCTATCTGCTCCCCTCTCCCGCTCTCACTCTAAATAAGCAGCTCCCTCCCATCGATCGCACCTCGCACGACCGGAGGCCACCTCAAAAGAGCGCTCAAGCAGACCAGCGAGCAAAGCGAAAAAAAAGAAGAGCCGCGCGGTACGCGAGACAAAGCGGAACCGGCAAAAGAGACAGTCAAACGCCAAAAGCGAGAGACAGTATCAATCAATTTCTCTCCCGCTAACAACTCCCCCTTCCTACTCTTTCTCGCTACCTATATATATAATCAATATAACAACTTCCATCACACACTCTCAAGAATCTACACATAAAATAAACTACAATCCCTCTCCCTCCTTATCTCCCCACATATCACTCTCTCTCCCTCCCACTCTCTCTCATCTCCCCCCATATCACTCTCTCTCCCTCTCGCTCTCCCTCCCCACTCTCTCACCCTATCCCTCTCCCCGTCCCGCTCCAAATCCCTCTCCTTCTCTCCCTCCCTCTCCCCCCCTCTCCCTTCCTCTCCATCTCTCCCTATCCATATTCCCTATGCCTCCTCCCCTATATCTCTTTAGTTACATACCCTCCTTCACTGTCAAACCTCCAACTCTCTCCGCCCCCACCATCCCTCATATCCCTCTCCTCCCACTCATATCACCCTATCCACTTACCCTCCCCCTTGCTCTCCAATCACTCCCACTCATTCACGCCCGAACCTCCCACTATCCCTCTCCATTCTCTCACTCTTTCCACCTCTCTACCTCCACTATCCCTCTCCCTTCCCCCTCCTAATCTCTCCCTTCATACACTCTCCATACCTACCTCTCTCTCTCTTCAATCTCCCATCTTCTCATATTTCTATCTCCCTCCGCCACCCCCTCCCCACTCTCTCGCCCTATCGCCCCCCCTCCCACTCCCCCTACCCTCTCTTTCTCCCCCTCTCCCTCATTCTCTCTCAATCTCCCTATCTCTCCCACACTGTATCTCCCTCCCCCTTGCCCTCAATCTCCCTATCTCTTCCCCCTCCGTATCTTCAGCCCCTACGCTCTCAATCTCCCTCTCCCTCCCGCACCCCCACCTCCCTCTATCTCAACCCCTCCCTCTCCCTCTCCGACTCCCTCCCCTTCTCTCTCTCCCCCTCTCCCCCTCCCTCTGTCCCTCTCACTCTCTTTCTCTCCCTTACTATCTTTGTCACGCTCTCCCCCCTCTTCATATCCCTCCCCATCTCACACCCTCCTGCTCCCTCTCACGCCCTCCCCCTCCCACTCTCTCCCTCCCACTCTCATTATCGCCCGATCTCTCCCCCTCCACCACCTCCCCTCTCCCTCTCCCCACCCCCGATATCTCTCTCTTTACCACTCTCCCTCTTCTCCTCTTCCCCATCTACCTCACCCTACCTCCCCGTCCCTCGCTCTCCCTCGCCCTATCCCTCCCTCTCTCACTTACGCCCCCTCCCCCCTCTCTCCCTTCCTCTCCCTATCCCTCCCACTCTCTCACTCCCTCTCCCGCTCTCTCCCCAATATCCCTCTCGCTCTCCCTCTCCCATTCTCGCCTTATCCCTCCCCATTCTGGACCGAGCACCCACGCCCGCGCCCGCGCGGCGACCGCCCCGGCGAGCCCAGCCAGAGCGAGAGAGCGCGCGCGCGGCGCACCGGAGACCGCCCCCGCGCCCGCCGGGAGACGCGCCCGGACCGCGCCCCGCGGCTCCACGCACGCGCCGGCGCAAACGAGCACGGCCCCCGCCACGCGCGCCACGCCCGCCCCGAGGCCGCGCCCTGAGAGCGCCAGCGTAGCACGGATAACGCACACGCACAAAAGAGGGCTCAACGCCCCGCACCGAGCCGCGCACCCCGAGAGCGCCAGCTAGCACAGCCACCAGCCCCCGACCCCGAAAAAGCGAGAGAAAGTAGAAAAAGCGACCGCGCCAACAGCGAAAGAGAGGACCCAAACGAGCACAAAGCCAAACGGAGAGAAAGAGAGAGAAAAAAGCGAGAAAGAGAAAGCAAGCAGCTCGAGAGCAAACGCCCGAGAGGAAGCAGGGGAGCGAAAGAAAAAAGAAAGAGAACAAGCGAGAAGAGAAAAAGAGAACGCTCGAGAGACAATTCCCTATCTCTTCCCCACTGTATCTCCCTCGCCCTCATCCTTAATCTCCCTATCTCTCCCCCTCCGTATCTTCCTCCCCTACGCTCTCAATCTCCCCACCCCCATCTCTCTCTCTCTACCACTCTCCCCCTCCCACCCTTCCCCATCTCCCTCCCCACTCTCACCATATCCCTACCTCCCCTTCTCCCTCTCCCTCACTGTCCTTCCACCTTCACACCCACTCTCTCCCTCTTTCTCACACTCCCTCCCACTCCCCCCCTCCCTTTCAAATATAACAATGGTATTATGTGAACATTTAAACATATATTTTCACAAATAAGCAAATATTTATATAACATAGAATAGTTTGCCTTGCAAATCATATGTATACTAAATACTTATTCAAACATGCAAACCAAACATTATCATTATGATATATTTATCATAAGACAATCCTAATATTAAAATAAATAAATAAGGCATTTCTAATTTACAATATATGTTCAATAAAATTGAAAAATAATCATAACATTGAACAATCATATGAACTTGAATATTTTAATAATCATTTCAATTTTAAAGCAACAAAACATTAAAAAAATCACTTTTACATCAATTATAAATCACACACCATCCCTTCCAGTTTTAAGGGCTTATAACCCGAATAAAAAAATATTAACAATTAATAGCTTTTATGACACCAACATTAAAGACCACCTCAAGATTTAGCTCTTAAAACCTTACATAAACTAAACTTAATGTGAAGGTTCGTTTACCGTCCTATCATTTTCTATCAATCAACAATTTGGAAAATATTTTGGATCATCTCAATGTTCCAAATTCAAATAAATTCAAACATATTTCTTTCCACAGATAAATACTTCTACATCAATTTTAAAACACACAAATGCATATATAATTTGATTTAAAAATAGTTAAATCTATGATTAAAACGATACAGATATTAACAGCTTTGATGACACCAACATTAAAGCCCAGCCCAAGATCTAGCTCTTAACTCACCTTACAAAAACTAAAATTAATGTGAAGGTCCATTTACATTCAAGCTGTCTTGTCATTTTCTATCAATCAGCAATTTAAAAAATATTTTGGATCGTCTCAATGTTCAAATTCAAAGATATTCAATTTTCTAATCATATGAAATAATTATTTCCACAAATAAGTACTTTTACATCGATTTAACTTCTCTCAACAAT
>JAHRHJ020002484.1:0-11753 GCA_019776745.2 Taxus chinensis | reverse complement strand
AACAACGTAGTTAAATGAACATGGTCACGTGTGTGATATATTGCCAAAGTTTGATCCAGAAGCATACTTTGACAAGATAACCCAAAACTGTTAAAATATATTTTCTGTTCATCTAATGTCAGCAGTTAAATCTATTTCTAGTCGCCTACATTATTCAGAGCGTCTAATTGTACAAGTATTTTCGTCTACACTGTTTCAGTGTATTGGATCTGTGTTAAGTGTTGGACTAAAAGTATCTTCGCGGTCTAATGTGTAGATGCCCCAAAGGACACCTAGATGCCCTATTGACACGATGTGTGCGACCATCGAGGGAGCATGTTCGGCGCCCACCTTATTCCTAGGGCAATGCCAGGTGTTCCAATAAATGACGCAGCAATGTGCAGACACAACAAAGATTCACCCCCCGACAACGGACCATGCACGATGCATGTAAGCGAAGGGACTAAGGTAGGACACATGCCCACCAAGAACCTAAGTATGACACGGTCTGTGTGTCACGGCGAGCCCAGACAGCCCCCCGTACAGGCGTCCCCCTGCAGAGCCCTGCAGTAGACCAACACGGCGCGGACGCCACGAAGGAAACCACCCAGCCCCGCCCCTAGTGTACTGGTGTGATGTTTGTAAAGAGGAGCGAGACACAGCGTGTTGATGGGGGAAACAAGGAATGTCGTGACGAGAACGTGATCAACGAAGAGGGAGACTTAGAATCCGCCACCCGAAAACAACAACCAACCATAGCCCACATTTGCTCTCCTTGACGAGCTCAGAACCCGAGGACTGACGCCGAAGACGTCGGTCGACAGTTAGCGTCTGAATTAATTTGGCCCGGTCCTGATGCATACTTCGGGACCCCCCCGCACAGCGCACGTTAGACCTCACCTTTTGAACAACGAATCAAGCAAGTTGTCTCGGAACTGAAGCCACATTGAGAGTATGATGAGATGACGCACATAGCATGCGTATGTGCTACTTGACACCACCTCCAGTGAGCAGCGTACCGTGGCGCACAGACAGCCAGACAATATGTAGACCCTGAGAGAGCACGGAAAATGTGTGTAGTATCCCAACTGACACACACCACAGAAAAGAACATGGTTGTTGTGAATAAGTATGGCAAGAATTTTATAAGCATGAGCATTGAGAAGAACAAATTTTGTTATAGGAGGCAAGAGGAACGTAGGCCGGCGCGCCTCACGTCAAGTAAATGATACGGGAGGTGGAAATGATAACGTAAGTGTTTGTCTACATCTACCACCTCCAGTAGCATACTGACTACCACCCCTCCCCCCAACGTCTAACACGAGGCAGGGGAGTCAACCATAGTCATATCTTGGGGCTAGGATACGTATCAAGACATTCTGAGCGGAAACAGTCACAAATTGCAACCAAGTGGATCCCACGCCAGACTTCCTGTCTGGCCAGTTCGGTCTGTGCTAGCCTTTCTTTATTTGAGGCATACTCTTCCACATTGTTTAAAAGTCAGTTATGGTCCCCATCAAATGAGCACACTCAAGGCGGACAAATCTGTTAGATGTGGAATCCAAACAAAGTGTTATGTGATCCAGTAGAAGTGCCTTAATAGCTGGTTCTTCGACACAGCTGCAGGAATCATGCGGCGCCCATGACCATGAAAATCTTTTGGGATCCAGTAGTCTCTGATTTGGTACCACCCCATTGGGAATTCACACTATACGAGTGTCTATCTACCTCAGTATTATGTTGATCTATTGAATCTGCATCTCTCATAATCTCCTCTGCTCTCCCGTAAAATATTAAGTGCCAGTTTGTTACTTCTTCCCACGTCAGACATAGCCTGGCTGGCGACATACTATCCATCGGGAATTTAGGATTAATTGAATCTGCCCTCCATGATCCTTATAAACTTTAAAAGTAGATTGCTTTCTTCATCTGTACTTTTGGGCACAATGAATTTCCTGGTACTGTTTCATAGCTCGCAATTCTTTCTCATTCAACACCGTGTCCTTCATCAATTCCCCTTGCATGTATCCTTTCTTGGGGCACTAATTTTTACCCTTGTCCTTTAGTATGAACATCTAGGAACTAAATCTCGATAACAAAACATTTATGCTACTATCTTTAACGTTGTTGGTTTGAGTTTGTGTGTTTGTACTTGTTTCCCTATTATATCAACTTGTTTACTTCTCACATTGCATTGAATTTTGTATGTTACATGGAGTTTGAATTTTATTAATAAATAGATGTTCATAGTATGGATTTTCATGTCATTCTACTCTTCTATCGTATGCCTACATTTTTAATAAGGATTGTTGATGAAGATCACTGACAATATGATGAAAAATAAGTTGTTTAAAAGATAATGAATGGATTTTATCTCAATCCCCATTCTTCATACTAATTTTTCTTGTCTCTCCATCACACTTAGCTTCACCATTCTACTTCCACATTTACGCATACTCATCTTATTATAAAATATAAAATATTTTTCCTTGCTGTTTAAGCGGGAAACTCTCCCATCGACTAGATTATTCACTATGACGTGGAAGATGAGCAATGCCAATGAAGGTAAGAGAATTAGATTTCATGGGTACTTATTACTCAGTTTCCACAAGAATAATAATGCTTCTATTCTTCTCTTCACCTTTATTTCCCCTTTTACTTGGGGCATTTTCCATCTCTTCTTATTCTTCTATCTGTTTCTTTCTTTTCGATCATCGATCGAGCTCTTTCATCACCCCATTGACATTCGAGGGGGAATCCTTCACTCTACTAATTTTTCTTCTACCCCTATAAAAAATTGTAGTTTTTTGTGCATGTTTACTTTCTGAGAAGTGGCATAGCTTACGCCACCTCAAAGAGGGGAGAATTTAGACAACTATTATTTGATTAAAGTAATATTATTACTAACATTTCACTAACTATTTTACTCCCTCCAAATTGATGACACTTCATCAAATAGGACATTTTCCCCTTAAATTCCTCTTAGTTGAACATTACACATTGATTAAGCTTCTTATCTTGCAGTTGACTAATAGATCTTCTCATTAGCTTACTCCCACTTCCAACACTTCCAATAACAATCAAAAACTCCTCCAGATGCTCCTAGAAAGCTACCTAAGCCTACTTGGGATCCCTAATTAATTCTAAAAGATTCATTAGTCTATAATCCTAGTTAAATATTACTTTGACTTGCTAAAATATCTTTTTGGACTTACCTTTTGTCCCATGTGCATCCAAAACATCCCTTTCTTGAAATCATAAAACTATAAATAGACCCCTCCTCCTCCTCATTTCTAAGAACACTTATCCTCCTCTAACATAAACTATAGGAAAATAGGAATTTGAGTATTTCTCCCATTGTTATTAAGCTATTATTTTCCATTGCACATTCCAACTCAAGCTTTGGTAAATGAGGGGAAACATATGGTCTTGTAGCCATTAATGGTGAGCCTTCACTCTCAAAACCTTGAGCATCAAACAATCAAATTTTATTGCTAGGATCTTCAGAAGTTTAGGTTTTGTAGCGATCAAAGAGTAGAGAGTAGTATATACACGTTTAGTGTGATGTTTTGTCAAAGTTATAATGCATGCATATGATTAGCTCTTGTTTATTTCTTATATTGATGGTTCATAATTAAATTGGTAAAATATTTGAGGTTTTTTTAGTGTTATAACCTCACTTCTATAGCTTTTCTAACTTATACATATTGACACTATCCTAGAAAACACTTTATATCGACGATGTTAAATTGGCTCTCTACTAATATTCCTTAATAAAGGGGATGCATCTCACACTTTAACTAAATTTCACTCCATTATTTATAGGGTGCACAAAAATGGCATGACCTTAGCTAAGAAAATATTACACGTTGGATATTATTTCCCTACCATGGAAAATGACGAGTGCCATTTTGATAAAATATGTTAAGCTTGTCAAAAACATTAAAACCTCATCCATGCACCTTCCCAAGCTTTACAAACAATCATAAAACCTTGACTTTTCTCTCAATGGGGTCTCGATCTTATCGTAAAAATAATACCTACATCATTTGATGGACACGAGTTCATCATCATCGCCACAAATTATTTCAATAAATGAGTAGAGGCTATGCCTCTCACTTACATCACCAGTAGAAAAATATCTAAATTCATCTTCAATAATCTAATATGCCCCTTCAGTATCTACTATCACTTATAATGGTAAATCATTTAAGGACCAAATTATCAAAGATATCTCTAAGTGCTTCCACATCCACCTTAAGTGGTCCACTCTATATTACTATCAAGGTAACAACTAAACATAAATGTCAAATAAAACATTAAAGAATATCATGGGAGAATGTTTTTAATACACATGGGAGAGATCAAAATACCCAAATATACCCTTCATTTTTGGCTTATCACACATCCAATCACACACCTAAAAGATCCACTCCATTCTCTCTCATTTACAGCTATGAATTTATTTTACCCATCTAGGTTGAACTCCCATCCTTCATAATATACCTCCAAGACATAATCAATGAAGATGGATATAAATGATCATGCATTCATGAATTATAACTTCTTGAGAAAAAATGACTTAATGATTTAAACCATCTTCAGGTCTATCAAGACTGGCTACACCATGACTATCGTAAAAAAATAAACCCTAGAGAGTTCAAGGTCAGTGATCTTGTCTTCAAATAAAATAAAAAATACTATTGAAGAATGGGAAAAAAGGTAAATTTGAGCCCTACTAGTTGGGACTGTCGTCACTAAAATTTTCCTCCGTAATTTCTATTTCATTAATGTATGTATTAGGAATAGGATGTTGTTAAGTATAATTAGTAGTAGCGTCTGATAGAAGATAACGGCACTGCCAGTATGACGCCGCCAATAATGTAGAGTACGGTAACTGTCAAAGTACAATAGGAATGTTGTAAAAAGTAAATATTTGTCGTAAGTGGTCCGGTAATGTTAAAATGTCAAAGTTGGGATAAGTAGAGAAGTAGGGTCTACATGATTAGGAATTAGAAATATTATATTGGTAATAAGGACAAGGAGTGAGGTCATAAATATTTTGTGTATTTTATTTGTAAAAAGTCTAAAAATGTGGAACCCATGTGAAATGATAAGGTTTATCTTATCTTTAAAGATAAGCTTACATGTACAGATAAGAGTTAAGGTATGGAATATGATTCGTCAGAGTGGATTTCTTATCCTATCTTAGAGATAAGATGGATAAGCCTGGAAGTTCTATAAATAGAGAGGCCACCCCCCTCATTTAGCATAGAAGGAAGTAGTGAGAAATATTGTAGGAAGTGTGCAAAGGAAGCCATCAGTTTAAAGGTGTGTTGAAGAAGCCATTAATAGATGTAATTGTAAAGTTTCTCCCATAGTCTTGGTGAAAGGCAAGTGAATTCAATAACACTTGAAGTACCTCATGGGTGAGATTGTAACAATTTCATGTTAATATTATAATTTACTCTGATATTTCAGATTTATCATCATTCCTTCTTATCATAGTCTATGGTATTCTTGTGTTATGTTTGTTGTTGTGTTTCCAGATTACATCCACCAAACTAAAGGCTGTGCATTAGTAAATAATCATAGCACGAGGAGTTCCCGGTGAAGAATTATCATAGTGCCAGATTGGTGATGACATTTTGGTTCCGTTGCCGGGACCATTCCTCGTTGGTGGATTGTCTGGAGAGATATTCCCACTTAGTCAAAAATCAATTGGAGGGTAACCTTGTTTTTACCGTGCATAGTAGTTACCATGGTAAAGTCATTTTTTCCATGAATAGTAGTTACCATGGTAAAGTCATTTTGTTCTATGAATAGTATTTACCACAGTAAAGTCACTTTTTACCGTGAATAATATTTACCGCAGTAACTTCACTTTTTACTGTGAATAGTGTTTACCACAGTAAAGTCATTTTTTACCGCAGTAAGTCAAGTTTTACCATAGTTTACCATGGTCATTTCTATTTTCTATTATAGTGATTTTAATTATTGGGGCACATAAGTCTTGTTGATTGTACTTTTGGGTTGGTATTTCACTGTGGTTACTTTTGAAAATGGGGAAGATTCCTGTTTTTTCAGCCCAATCTAATGAAGATGCTTCCTCTTTAATTCAAGAGTTTAAACGATCTTGTATTTGTAATGGCCTTATAAGAAGGGAACAATGGACTGAATTTTTTCCTACCTTTTTGGATGGTTCAACCCTTAGGTGGTTTGAAACACTAGGAGATAATATGAAAAACTCATGGGATTTATTAACTGAATATTTTCATGAAGAATTTGGTGAACAACAGAGATATGAAGATCTCATGATCGATATCACAAAGCTATCCCAAGGAGAGAAGGAGAAGATAAGGGATTATCATGCTCGAGTTCTAGAGCTAAGGAGGAAGCTCGATGCCCAGATCCGGAAGGAAGGATTAGCGGATGGGTTGATGAATGGCGTGGATAATCTCCTATGTAATCATTTCATTCTTGGGATGAATCCAGAGATCAGACAACGAGTGAAGTATGACCACCCAGCTACCATTGAACAAGAAAAGTAGATTGCAAGAAGGCAAGAAGAAAGCATGGAAGAGGAGCCCAAAGAAATTGTTGCTAAAGTAGAGCCTACACCAACACCTTTGGTCTAGAATCCACAACCACTCCCGGTGAGCACAAATATTTCTCCTAGTACATCTACTGAGTATGAAGATCTACTCAAAAAGATGGGTCAGTTAACTATTAATCTTCTTCAAGGAAAAGAATTTAGTTCTCAGGGAGGAGATAGAGGTCCAAAAAGAAATATTTCTGAAGTTGTATGTTATGGTTGTTATAAAAAGGGTCATTATAAGTATAATTGTCCAGATAGAGCTTCTACATCTGGTAAAGGAGATAATGATAAAGGAAAAGCACCTGTGAATTCTTTTGATGTAGTAGATAAGAGCAGAAATAATGAAGTAGATGTGTTTGTAACAAAAAGAAAGAAAGAAAAAGATAATCAAGATGGAAATGATCCTAAGAAGATGAAAGGAGAAACTAGTAAGAAACATAGGAGAAGAAAGTTGGGTGTGCAAGATTTTCTGATTTCACAGGGGCAAGGACCATACTCCATCTTGGAAGATCTGTCCAAAAGGCCTATAAATATTACATATGGTCAACTCTTGGCTATGTCTTCTGAGAAGAGGCAGGAGTTGTGAAGTGGACTCAATGCTTGACAAAGGAAGGAGGTTGAGGTCCCTGTTTTGGAGGCAGAGGCGGATCCCTATGCTCCAAAAGCTGAGGTATTATGTAATGGTATTTCAATTCATGATGTCTTAGTTGATGGAGGTGCTGCAGTTAATGTAATGACCGAGTCTGTAATGAATATGTTGGGTTTAAAAATTGACTGCCCTTCAACACTTATGTTAAGGTCATTAAATAAAGGAAAAAGTAAACCAGAAGGTGTAGTTTCAAATGTGGCAATATCTATTATGGGTGTTGTATGTGTGGTAGACTTTCAGGTGATGAAAAATGGTACTGTTACGTACCCAATACTGCTGGGAAGACCATGGCTAAGGAGAGTTCATGCAAGAAACTACTGGAATGAAGGTTTCATGACACTTGGATGTGGTAGAGAGAGGGTGAAGATAAACGTGATCCCTCGACATCATAAGGAAACTGATGATTGGACATCCTCTGATTACTCTAGTACCAGTGAAGTGGACACTGAAGATGAAGAAAGTGAGGTTGATGTTTCAGTCATGGATATTCTTCCAGTCACACCAACTCATGACCCCATAAAATTATCTGAAGAAGAAGTTGATGATCGTCTCCAACAAATAAAGATTGGTGATGCTGTGATGGAGAGTGAGAAGGAATCCTACCTCCAGCTCTTTCGAAGGTACATACACGTATTCACTTTTGATTACAAGGAACTCCGTCAAGTAAGTTGGGTAGAACATTCTATTGAGTTGGTAGATGGTGCTAAGCCCATAAAGTAAATGCCATATAGAATGAATCCTAATTTTTTCAAGACTGTAAAAGAAGAAATAGATAAGTTGCTTGATGTAGGATTCATATTTGCTATGGAGAATTCAGAATGGGTTTCTCCCATTATGATATCAATAAAAAAGAATGGGAAGCTACGCATTTGTGTTAATTACATGAATCTCAATAAGGCAACAAAGAAGGATCATTACCCTCTTCCATTTTCAAATCAGATCTTGGATGAAGTAGCTGGCCAAGAGTTCTATAGTTTTGCTGATAGATATAGTGGCTGCAACAAAGTTCGTATAGCAGAGAAAGATCAGCTGAAGACCACGTTCACCACTCCTTGGGGAACGTTTTCTTATAGAGTTATTACTTTTGGGTTGTGTAATGCTCTGGCAACATTCCAGCGTTTGATGAATAGGGTATTCGAACCCTACATTGGGACCTTCATCAGAGTATTTCTGGATTATTTTTGCATCTATGGGAGCAAGTTGGACCACCTGCACAAAATGGAGACAACATTTCAAAGGTTAGATGAAGCACAAGCCTCACTAAACCCTACAAAGTGTGTCTTTGGATGTTCTAAAGGTGTTTTGTTAGGGAATGTTGTATCCAAAGATGGTATTGGTACTGATCCTGATAAAGTTTCAAAAATCAAAGAGTTACCATTTCCTATGAATAGAAGTAAGTTGAGATCATTTTTAGGCCATGTGGGGTACTATAGAAGGTTCATCAAGAATTTCTCAAAGATTACACAGCCACTAACCCAGTTCTTGAAGAAGGATGTTACTTATGAACCAGGAAATAAGGCGTATGAAGCTTTTGGACAACTGAAGGAAGCCCTGGTGTCTTCACCTATTTTAAAGAATCCAGATTGGATCAAGCCATTCATTGTGTACACTGATGCCTCAGATGCAGCACTAGGAAGTACTTTGAGCCAAAAAGATGAAAATGGGAATGAACATCCAATTTACTTTGGGAGTAGACAAATGAGCAGTGCTGTGGTATATTATACTGTAACTGAAAAAGAGGCTCTGGCTATCATTTTTGTTCTAAAGAAGTTTAGGAATTATTTGCTAGGGCAAAAATTTCTAGTTGTAACAGATCATCAGGCTCTAAAATATATTGTTAATAAGCCTAACCCATCATGGAGGATAGCAAGATGGATAATTTTTCTACAAGAATTTAAATTTGATATTATAGATAGGCCAGGAAAGAAGCATGTCAATGCAGATGCACTCTCTCGAGCCTATGATGGTTTAGGATCATCTTGTGATGATGATGATTTCCCCGATGCAACATTGTTATCCCTTGACACAATCCCTAGTGAATACATAGATATTTGGAATTATCTAAATGAATTCAAGTTTCCTAATGGTGCCAATGCAAAGATTAAGAGAAAGATTACTTAAGTCAGTCATCCATATTCTATTCTGCATGGAGTATTATTTCGAATAGGACCTAATGGACAGTACAAGAGGGCAATTGGATGTGATCAAGGGAAGGAACTGCTAGAAGAATTCCACAATGGTACATGTGGAGGGCACTTCTCTAGACAACTTACAACAAGAAGGATCTTGGATGCAGGTTATCACTGGCCCACTCTTTTTAAATATTGTTATAATTATTATAAGACATGTGATATTTGTCAAACACATGGTAACCGTAAGACTTCATCAGCTCCATTATGCCCTATTCTTCCACTTGGTCCCTTTGAAAAGTGGGGAATAGACATTGTAGGTCCACTTCCAACTACCTCATGCCAAAATAAGTATATTGTAGTTGCCACAAATTATTTAACCAAGTGGGTTGAAGCTAGGCCATTGAAAACAGCTTCCATGGATGAAGTGGCAAGGTTCATATATGAATGCATTGTCACCAGATTTGGTTGTCCATTAGAAATTGTAACAGATCAAGGAAGCCACTTCATTAATGAGGTGGTAGAAGCCCATGTCAATAAGTTTTCTATCAAGCACAGGAAGGAAACAACATACAAGCCAAGCACAAATGGACCGGTGGAACGAACAAATTTTGTGTTGTGTCAAATTCTAGCAAAAGATGCAGCTTTGCAGGTACATAAATGGGACAAAAGGATTCATGCAGCATTGTGGGCATATAGGGAAACATCAAAGTCAGCAATAGGTACTCCCCATTTCAGTTGGCTTATGGCATTGATCCAGTTCTTCCTATTGAGTTTGAGACACCCACGGTCAGAGTAATGGAAAATCAAAGAATGGATGAAAGTGATTCAGTAAAATAAAGGTTGGTACATCTTCATTTGCTAGAGGAAATGAGGGAAATAACTAAGGATACAAGCTATAAGAAGAAAATGAAGCAGAAGGAATAATTTGATCAAAAGATCTAGTGGTCTCCATTTCATGTGAATGAATTGGTTCTAGTATATGATTCCATATATAAAAAAAGAAGACAGAGAAAATTTCTTCCAAAATGGATGGGGCCCTACAAAATAGCAGCTGTGCATGAAAATGGTACGTACCGACTGGAGGAATTGGATGGCACTCCCATTATGAAATGAGTCAACCACGACAATTTGAAGATTTTCCAATCACTAGAATAGTCTACTCCGAGGACGGAGTAGAAGCTAGGAAGGGGGAAGATGTCGACACTAAAATTTTCCTCCGTAATTTCTATTTCATTAATGTATGTATTATGAAAAGGATGTTGTTAAGTATAATTAGTAGTAGCATCTGATCGAAGCTAACAGTGTTGCTAGTACACCACCTCCAATAATGTAGAGTACAGTAATAGTCAAAGTACAGTAGGAATGTTGTAAAAAGTAAATATTTGTCGTAAGTGTGGTCCGGTAATGTTAAAATGTCAAAGTTGGGATAAGTAGAGAAGTAGGGTCTACATGGTTAGGAATTAGAAATATTATATTGGTAATAAAGACAAGGAGTGAGGTCATAAATATTTTGTATATTTTATTTGTAAAAAGTCTAAAAATGTGGAACCCATGTGAAATGATAAGGTTTATCTTATCTTTAAAGATAAGCTTACATGTACAGATAAGAGTTAAGGTATGGAATATGATTCGTCAGAGTGGATTTCTTATCCTATCTTAGAGATAAGATGGATAAGTCTGAAAGTTCTATAAATAGAGAGGCCACCCCCCTCATTTAGCATAGAAGGAAGTAGTGAGAAATATTGTAGGAAGTGTGCAAAGGAATCCATCAATTTAAAGGTGTGTTGAAGAAGCCATTAAGAGGTGTAATTGTAAAGTTTCTCCCATAGTCTTGGTGAAAGGCAAGTGAAGTCAATAACACTTGAAGTACCTCATGGTTGAGATTGTAACAATTTCATGTTAATATTATAATTTACTCTGATATTTCAGATTTATCATCATTCCTTCTTATTATATTCTATGGTATTCTTGTGTTATGTTTGTTGTTGTGTTTCTAAATTACATCCACCAAACTAAAGGTTGTGCATTAGTAAATAATCATAGCACGAGGAGTTCCTGGTGAAGAATTATCATAGTGCCAGATTAGTGATGACAGGACCATATGTTCTCACTGCTAAATTTGGATCTAGATCATATACATTGGCCATCAAAAAATGGAAAAAGAATTGACAAAACCCATGAATTATATCCATCTAGAGATATTTTAGTCCTAAGGTCCTCTTTATCCCAAGAGAAACCGCTCATATATTCCTTCTACCTAGCTCATCTAAAAACACTCTTAATGTTTTCAGTCCATTATCAATATTCATATCATAAAAATCACATATTCATAATTATCATCACGAGGTGAGCATTAATATTTCTCGTTATTAAGTATGTGCATCTCAGACTATGA
>JAHRHJ020002483.1:0-11791 GCA_019776745.2 Taxus chinensis | reverse complement strand
CGATGAAGAAGGGCGCTTTCTTCCCTTTTTTGGGGGGGACGACAAAGAGAGGAAGGTCGTCGGAGAGGGAGCAAAGACTCTTTACTTGTCTTAACGTGGTGGGACTTACGGGCCTCTTGTGGGAGGTGGAACCCGCCGGAAGAATTAAAAAGTACTCTGGTTTTGACCGAGTGCCCGGGAGAAGAAGGAACGTTATGGTTACGGTGATCTTATTACAAAGTAATGTGGTGTGGTTCACGAAGGGTCAAAGATTTAGGCACGCGCCGGGTGGAAAAGAAAACGGAAGTGGAAAAATCTACAGCTATGGGGGAGTGTCCTGTGCCGCAAAGAAGAAAAGTGAAAGACACGTGGAAAGGGAAAGGAAAAAGATCAAGGCACGTAGGTAAAACTGCAAACTAAGGGAATGTGCCAATGATTGGGTGCACCAAATTCTTCTAGATAACCTCGGGTCAGAATGGGTATGCAAGTTATCCAAAGTACTAGGGGGAGTCTTGGATAACAAGCCTCAATAATCCTCCAGGGCAGGGAATTTTTAACATAAGCTTTAATGAACTTTCTGTAATACCCTTATGTCCCTAAAATCTACACACTTCACTTTGATTATTAGGTTATTCCAAACACAAGATCACAATAACCTTGGTTGGGTCCACCAACAATCCTTCCTTATAAATAATATGTCAAATTAGAGTGCCAAAAGGTGTTACAAAAATTCACTTCTTAATATTAAGATATATTCTCAACTAGCTGCACCTCTCAAACATGAGCCTCAAATTGTCACAATGGTCCTTTACTAAGCCATACACCATCGAATCATCTAGATATACTTGTAATAACTTATGGATAAAGTTCTTGTAATAACTTATGTAATAAAAATGGTCCTTTACTAAGCCTTAAATCATGCACCACAATGCGCGAGAACACTACTGATGCATTCTTCAGTCCAAAGGGCATCACTGCATACACAAAAATTCCCCACTTAGTGGTGAAATTTATCTTTTCCTAATCTTCCTTTGCTATACGGACCTAGTGATAACTAGAAAACCCATCTATAAAGGAGTATATCTCACGCCCAAAAAATCCTTTAAGGATCTCTTCTATGAATGGGGTGGGAAAAGGATCAATAACACATTCATCATTAAATCCTCTACAGTCCACACAATTCCTTATCCTCCCATCCTTCTTAATTCTTATGAAAATGGGGCTAACACATTTAGAATCCTTGATAGGTTCAACTATACCATATTTGAGCATCTTTTCAATTTGTTACTTTGCCTTCACATGCAGATTATGATTCGTCCTATAAGGCCTCATTTTCACTGGGTGTACACCTTCTTTTAGTTTGATTTTTATCTCACCTAAAGAAGGGTGTACTCCCTTCAACTCATGATATCCCCACAGAAATAAGTCTTGAAAGTCATGAAATAATTCAAAAATATTTTCCACTTCCTGCTCCAACTAGTAATCACCATTAATCACTCTACCTTAGGTTTGATCTCTATAACAATGTCAACCTTTTTTGTCTTCATTGGAGCATGATACATGTGTGCCTTCTCATCTATAGTTTCCATCACTTTGTGTGTACCTTTAGTGTGGTTAGCATCCATTGTATCCATTTCCTCATCATCGATCATATACACCAATTTTCCCTTTTATTTTTCCTTCTAGGCGCATACCATCTCTTCTTCATTGGTTCCCTCAAGGTCCAAGTATGCCTTAAGATCAGGTTCTATAATTAGTTCCCACATTAGCTCTTAATCCTTCGCATTATCTCCCAACATAATGCATTTCATAATATGAAATACTTCATTGAATAGAGGTTTAGTATAAAAATATGAAAAATAACTAAGGTCATCTTTTTCCAATTAGTAGTCTCCTTTTTCAACTCTACATGGACATACCATGCACGCGCGCAACTGCATAAGGTGGATTAGAACTTATGAACCCAAAGTTATGGTGGTAAATCCTCCTTTCCTTGTTCCTAAGATCTCTCACACTCCTAGATGTGATGGCAAGAAGAAGACATCCCATGAAATTCACATATTTGAGAAGGTACATTGTTCCTTAGGAACCTAGTAGAAAAGGTGATTCTCACTTCTCGCCATTCCAGTTGTTACATTTGTGTGTAGCCCACTAGTGTGTTGTTGTCCTATTCAAATTATAGACTAGAATATTTATTATATCCCTTTTATCCATTCATTAGGCCTCTATGACATGTAAAAATACATCAGGGTTTCCTTCACTAGTATACCTTGGTACCTTATTAAATCCCAGCTGCCTCACCATGCGCGATCTAACCATCCTGGAGACTTTTCCTTTAATTTTGCACCCAACCATTTTGTGCATTCCATGAGCCTAGTTATCATAAGAAACACTTTCAGTGTCACTTACAAATTGCACATCTTCCCAATGAAGTATGCCTTCTTTGGATAGTTCCAAATGTTCTGGATCACACGTTGAGTGTGCATATATTCTGTTAAGCTTCTCCAAGCTCATTGTTTTAATATAGATCTTAGCCTTATTTAACAAAGAGGTATAACCACACACTCCTCATCATTTTCAAAGGTGATGTATCTTTTATTAAAGCGCAAATATGCTTCGTTTGCATAACACCAAGGTCATCCAAGTAGTGCTGGAATTTTTTTTACTTCAACGAGTTCCAATACTTCAAAGTCCCCAATAAAATTTTCCACCTAAATAGTAATAGATGTGATGTGTCCATTAGTAACCCAATAGGAATTTCCCTAGTTTTGTTTTCCATATACAACATATTTGTGGATGGCTGCAATTGTGGTCTACCCATCTGATTCCAAGCTTCTAGAGTTAGCATATTCACTTTCCTGCCAGTATCAATGAGAATGTTGTGCAATAAGGACCAATCAATTACTACATAAAGTGTAATCTCTTTTTCAAATTCATGATTATGAGGTGGTATATTTACATGAAGTATATGTCTTTCGTGTTCAGTCCCAATGCAAAGTACCTTTTTTCGTAACCACTCCCTTAATAATGGAATGATGTTCTCCTATCTCAACATATTACACACCTCTTTCAAGTCATCTATGTCCTTCTATGGGATTTCAACCTTCCTTGCATAATCTCGATGATTTGCATGTTCCTTTAAAAATTATATTTCCCCTTGTAGTGCCTTGATTTCTTCCATGGTATCTTGTTGCACAATAGATGGATACTTTACATGTATCACTTCTTCCCTTGTAATGAGTGGATTATTCTTAAACATCTCGTGGTTTCACATGGCCTCACCGTGCATAGTCACCATCATAATCTGTAACTCAGGATCAGGGGTCTTCTTCCACATCATTTGATCAGAAGCAACATGATCCACTTTAATCATTCCCATGCCCTTTTATTTCTTCTAGGTCTTACACATGTGATCATATAGCTCCAAGAAATTTTATAACTTGTTTTGTTTTCCACACCATGAGCAAGTATCATTATAAGGGCACTCACACTGATAATGATCAAGAGATCCAAAGGTATAACAAGTTCCTCATAGAAACCTACCTCTACCACCACCATGACCTTGGCCTCTAGATCTGACCCTGAATCCACCATTCATGTTATTTCCATTTTCACACCCTTCATGGTTATGGCATTCATACTCCTTAGATCCACTAGCCACACTTTTCTGACACACTCATATCTCTATCGATTCATGAATGTGATCAATTAGCTTGCATTCAGTGGTGTCATGAGTGTGGCATTTGTAAATCTTACAATACATGGATACCTTCTTTATGAGAGTGCACTATAATAAAGGGAAATCTTGAACATCCTGATTTAGTTGACATGACCTCATAAACCAGTAATATCATGCACATTGACCTAGGTGGGAAATTATCTTTAGTATTTCCTTCCACTTCACAAAAGACTAGATTCCACAGTGCGTCTCATGAGTTGAATTAGTAGAAATCTTTTCTAGATGCTTCTCCAAGGCTGTAATTTGTGCCTCTATAAATTGGATTACTCTAGTATCAATGCTTCCAATAGCCTCAATGCATAGATTGGATTCCAAATCCTCGCACGAATCTAAAAAATTCTTATCATATAGTGTTCATTTGAAAGGGGTCGGTAACCCACAAACAAACCACTATGCATGCTGACTTGGATGGATGTAATAAGATAAATTTGATAGTAAAGTTTTAAAGTGTGTATCATATTCCCTTAAACTCTCATATAACCCTTGTTTGATGTCCTTGAGCATGTTGATACTTTTCTACTGAAACTTTGGAATAAGGAACTCAACTAGAAATGTAGAACATAAAAAATCATAGTCTACTACGGTTTGATAGGGATCATACTTTATGTACTAGTTATGTGCGTTCCCTTGAATATTAGTGACAAACTGACTTGATTTTCTATATAATTTTTTTATTCCTTTAGCATGTCATAGTAGATCACACTTGTGTACATGATCTATTGCATGTTCAATTCCTCTATATTCTGGCAAGTGGAGGGACATCTCATAATACACATGTTGAGGTTAATGTGGGGGTTGATGGGTGTTGGTACCAAAATTATTCCCACTTTGTAAGATAAGTAACATCAATGAGCTAAGAAGAATGCTTAGAGAGAGATAGACCAGGATTTGGGTTGTTTTGTACCTAGGGATAGATCTGGCAATTTGTTTTTCACTTTGATTTGGGGAATATTGGATAATACCTCACTAAGGGTATGACCTACCCTGCTACTTTAGGTTCTTCCTACAACTAGGGTTAGAGGACCCATTTTGTAGCCTGTATTTATGAAAGAAATGGATAGAACAATAATATTTGGACTCTCTTTCTTAGGGATGTGAAAAGGAATCCTCAAGAAGACATGGTCAATGCATACATCATCTAAATCTCACCAGTTATCACACTAAAAGATGAAGATGTCCTCTAAAGAAGCCTTTGGTTACTAAAGACAGTTATAATTCTAGATTTCTTATACATATCTTAGATAAATGATGGACAAAATTAATGAATATCCTTAGAATATATGTATAAATAGTGCAAGCATGAGTAGTTCAGGTGGATCAAATGGTTATTGGTTGTGGTTTTTATGTATGGATGGGAAGTTAAGAAGGATAAATTTGATTATAAAAAATGATTAAATGAACCTTAAAAAATGTTGTAAACCATTATTCTTGATGCAAAATACAGATCACATAATCCAAAGCATTCCTTTAAATAAAAATTTTGTATTCATGGAGGCCCAAGAGCACAGGATTTCACACAAAATTTGAGAACATAAACATAAAATCTTATGATAAATTATCACTAAAATATTGACAATTTATAATCAAATAAGTTCTAGATACCATTAAGAACTAACAAAGATCTTAAATCAAACAGATACAACTTGAATTTAATTTTTTTTACCACAACATGAAGGAAAGCTCCATCAATAATGTAGTTGAAGTTGCCAAATTGTCATTATCTAAGCTAAGGATTTGTGTGATTAAGAGAAACTAACAATATAAGATTGCAAAAGAAATGTGGATAATTGATTCAAAGAAACACATCTTGAAACAAAAAAAACATTTCTCATGAGAATACATGGAAATTTATTTAAGAAAATCAAGAACTTCGACAAGGGGACGCAACACCTATGACCTCCATGTCTACTAATGACTGTACAGTGCAATCATCTTGGTATGAAGGTTTGGTAATGGATGAACAAAGCTTGGGTATCTCACATAAGTTCGGCTTAAGGAAATACAACTTGGTATTCTCCTATATATCTCTTAAAACGTAGAAACATTTAACCCCCCTTTATGCAAGAGTATCCTCATAGCATTTATACAATCCCAATCCCTCACTCATTTTCTCTTTTCCCCCCAAAATTATGAATCTTAAAAGAATATTCTTCTTTTACTACACATAGTCTAATCCATATTTATTTTCTTAAAATTATTATGTATTATGTTGTCATGTGGAAGAATCATGAGTCATTCAAAATTTTCACTCTCCTAGAATGATTAGGATGCCATGCCATTTATTTGATGATTGTTTAATCATTTATCCTTTTAGGCGGTCAGAGAGGCCACTTTTTGATGATTTTTGACTGCCTCTAGGTGATTCAATTTGATGTGTAACCCCTTTTATCTTTTGATAATCCATCTTGGGAAACACACCCTCTTTTTTTATGTCTTTCTAGGTTGATGTTTCCCACATGGATCATGTCAAATCAAGCCAATTGTTATCTTCTACAGAATTCCAACTTACTTCAAGACTATTTCTCCCGTGTGGATATCACATACTGATTTTGGATGTCATCTCACCATGATTATACTTTACTCAGCTTTTCCACCTCTAATTTATTATAAATACATATTTTCCCTTCTCAAACTTACATCCTTTTGAGTGTGAAAAATCTGTTGCGAGTTTCTCTTATTGGCGACATGGTGTGAGTTGTAGTGGCATCTAGCTTGAAGGAAATGTCTTCAGAAGATTTGAACTAAATATTCGATTTATCAGGCCTTGATGAGGCATTTGTAAGGATGTTATTTGACATTTCTGACCTATAAGATTACAAAGGGCCATTGACTACCTCATCTATTCATGTGTAGTGTTGATTAGAAGGCTTATCAGGATAAGTCCTATTTTTTTTACCTTTAAAATGATGTATTTTCATATTTTCATAATAGAACATAAAAATACTCCTGCTATGTTGAAGAAATTTTATCTTGTGAGAACTCCTTTTATGCAAGGAATATCTAATTATGCACACCCCTTCATTTTTCACAAAGGATTCACTATGAAGAAGATTCCTCTAGATTCTTACACACTTGATGGAGAAATTTCATTAGGTATTGTTCCTATTCTTTTTTGCAAGATGAATGAACTGGAGCAACATGTTTCAATCTTGGAAAAGAAACCATCAGGGACCATACCTTCACATCCTCTTGAAACATCACCCGTATTTATGAAGAAATGTAGGGGTGAGCCTAGTTCCAGGCCTCCTACTCCATCTACCCCAGGATCAATTTTTATTGCACTTCTAGCTCAAGCTACCAATCCATTCTTAACTTTCAAAGCAACAGAGAAAAATGATTTTCCTAAAGGAGGTATGGAAATGAATGAATGGGTTTCCTCCTATGAGAGGAGATCAAAATTTCTTATTTTTTTGGACTATCCTATGATAATTATTGATGAATTCATATCTTTGGGTATGTATCGCACCCTAGCTAGAGAAATTTTGTTTTTTCAAATCGGTAGTGGAAATAAAGAAATTTGTTCCTAGAAAGAATAGGCTAGTGAAGAAACTTCCTATTTGCAGAAAGGATTTTGTAGTGGAATATGATCAGGTTTCTCTTTTCTAGTATCTTTTTGATATAGTTTCAAAAAATGTATGCAACATTTTCATGGGAAAGGGCCCCTATAGAACCCCAATTTTACTTTTTTCCACAATACAAAATATGTCAAATAGCTACATTAGTTTACATGCTTCATAATAGATTTGAAATTCCATCAACGAAATAAAAATATCTAATGTATTACATCAAATCACATTCATGTTTGAAAACAACAATTCCAAATAATATTCAGTTTTTATGAAACAAGAGTAATAATTAAAATAAGATGAAAAATTTATTCAGAGAAGACAAGCCTAAGCTTGCTCATCAGCCTTCACGTATGTATCTTCATCTCCATCATCTTTATCCTCCTTTGGTTGCCTTTAAACACATGCATCATATCTTTGAAATAAATTCCCTACATCCTCTTCAGTTGGACCTGTGTGGTGTTGAAAAATCAAGTTCTTCCTATTCAATGCACCTCCACATTGATATATCCTTTTCTTGTATTCCCATGGATTTTCTTTCAACTTTGTACTTTTTCTTTCTACAACCATTATTGTCTCAATGAGCTCATAATAAATTTTTTCAACTCGGATGTTTTTCTCAAAAGAATTTATTAGGAAGTCCATTTCCAGGTCACCATAACTCTTTTTGAATTTATCAAACACCATACCTTCCAATTTCATATCTATGGTGTCAATGCCTTTGTCAACCCATTTCTTTTCTGTCTCCATCTTTTCTCTGACTTCATTAAAAAAATTAACCCTAATTTTATCCAGATCTTCAATTGCATATTGGGTTTCCCATTTTTTCTAGTGGCACAATTACTTATTTTTCAAGTAGGTATTCATCAAGTTGAGTGATACAGTTTAACTTGGGAAGAATTCCTTCATAGTAGAAAATCTCATTGTTAGATTGCTTCAATTAGCTCATCAATTTCACTAAGCTTGGTTTTAAGCTCTCCATTTTACATTATGGATTTATCAAATCTCTTCTTCCATTTTTCAAATAAATTTTCTACCCAAGCATGAAAATGTTTAACCTTCTTGTCATCCCTTTTCAATATATCCAATAACTTCAGGAGTAATAGTAGAGATATCTTCTTGGCTTTCACTAGATTGACCCACAAGCTATTGTAAACATGAATTCAAATACCTTACCTATTATTTCAAAAGGCCTTTTTGATATCTTGTCCTCATCCACTTTATGAAACAATACCTAGACTACTTGTAAAACCTCTTATTTCAATGTTTTTCTTGAGTTTTTTCCCAAATGGATAAGATGCACACTATAATCACTTGATGTTATATCATTTCTTTATTTTCCTTCATGTGGGGTTGCCACTTCAATTTTTCTATATCCATATGGATCTACATGAGTCTTAATAATAACCCTGGCCCTTTTTAGATTCTTTTGGGGATTTGGGAAAGCCAAGATTATAATATATACAAATTTCTTAGGTACAATCTCCTCTTATTATTCTGAGATAACCCCCCAGCAACCAGTGTTGCGAGAGGAAATCCCTCCTTTTACCTTTGTGAGCATGTTGGTTTTTGTTAGAGAAAAACAACCAATTTACTTAGATGTTTTATTAACGACGGAGCTTCATATTGCGCATATATCTACTCCCCAATGTTGACTAATTTGGGTTCATTATTTCTTGGCTTCTTCCCAACTATTCTTTCCTAAAGTGGACTTTTGGATTGATTCTTTGAGTCACATTTATCAGTTGGACAGGTCTTATTGTTCCCTCACGCTTGATGGTTAAGCCATTAAATCTGTATGGTTTCTAGGAACCTCGTGGACCCGGTGTTGTCATTTTGAGAAAATTCATTCTTTTACAATATTTACATCCTTTAGAGGATGTTATCTCGTGGAGACATCTCATCGAGAAGGTTGCTAGTACCTTTATTGGAAAACGTGGGTTGACCTCCAATTATTAATCCTTCACCTTATCATGGTTGCACACTTTGACGGTATTAATTTTCCAACCTCTACAGTGGCTTCCTTTTTAGTTTCTACCGCTCTTTCTTTAAGCAGACTCAACTTTGACGGTGGTTCATTACGTTTGATGACTTGTGTTTCTCTTGAGCCAATCTTTTTTTTGGTTGCCACCATACCATATATTGATTCCAATATAAATAACTCTGAGTTTTTAAGTTACTACTCTTAAATAGGTTTGCCTTTAACTACAAAATTTATGGACTCTCGGGTTTTTGTACCAACCAACTTACACAGATAATTTCTTTACTCCATCATGAATGGAGAAAACCTCCACGTTCTACCACATGGTGTTTCGATTGATGCATCCAAATGATTCACGTATAGGATTCTCTTCACTGATGTTTATGTCAATTATTTCACTTAGGATCTTGTTTGTTTTATGTGGTTGGTCAAAAAAAAGAGGGGTAAATCCTACACTTCTAAATGGTTGTTGTTTAGGTTATCAAACCCGTTTTCAATTCATAGAAAACTACCTGATATATTGGATGGGAATTACTTTGGGGAAACTGTCCCTGGCTTACTTTAACTAACTTACTCCTTTTAAATAAAACTAGAGATGAGGGGATTGGCTACATAGTTCTATTAACTTGGGGCCCCATCTCTGATCAATGGTGGGTTTACCTAGTGAGATAGGGAAAAAAGATATATTTTTTGTTATTCTGTGAAGAGTCGGAGGATCATCACCTCGAGGCTCTCTAATGTTTGTGCTTCTTGATTGTTATGGCTACCAACATCTCTTTCCAAGGGATGTTCTCAAACACAAGTTAGCCTTCTCTTGGTTATTCAAAGTGCCTACTATCTAGTACCTTCCCTTTACTTTTAACTTGTACCAAAAGGGCGGGTCGCACATCCTGATATAGATCTTTCATGGTCTTAGTGTTAATAAAACATGGAGATTCCATGTTATATAAGTTTTGGGGAATCCCCTTTTTAGTTACACCAGTTCCATATTCATTGTCTGGAATGGTAAAAGTAAGAGGATCATTTTGTATGGACTTTTTTTAAAGTCCATTTCCTTTGTCTTCTTCTTCAAGTAGACATGGAAAAGTCCCAGTCTCACCAACAGTAGTAGTCCATTCATCAACAATACCTATGGTAGATATCTTTGAAGGAAATTTAAGGGAATTTCCTCCTAAAGGATCTATCTTATTAGCCCCCTCCTTTGAAAGGGGAAGATCTTACTTTAAAATTTCCAAGTCCCCTAATTTATGAAGCACCATTAGTTTGAAGGACATATCTATACTATTTCCGTGATCCAAGTTCAAGGTCTCCTCATCACATTAACAACTTGTGTTATAGTAATCATTTTGAATGGCCTCATCAAATTTTATGAAGCCATTGAGTTATATATAATATTGACTCATGTTGGTGGTCATCTACAATTCCGAGGCCACAAAAAAAATTTAAAATCGCGGTATTTTTGCGTGAAGATTTATCTTCGAGCATCTTTGGGAGACGACACTTCCTCCTCACTTCTTACAATCATCCAAACAATCCTTCACAGTGAGAATTTCATGCTCAAAAAAATAATTTCCCATAGTATAATGTTGACCAACATCTAAGGAGCCTAGTTAGATCGCCTCAAAACTTTATCCATGTCCAAATCTTTCCATCACCTCCTCCATACAATCTATATTTTATCATAGAGTTATAAGAGTATCTTTCCAAATTTAAGAGGAAATTTTATTGTTGGTTTTGGGTTCCCAGTAATCAACTTTTAACTAGTGTGAGTTTTCTGGAAAAATTCACACAAAGCCATTTAATCATCTAACCTAAATCTAGAAAATTGCAGGCTACCCTTCAAAAACATTGCTTAAGTAGTTGAACAATTATACTGGATTAAAAAAACCAACCATATTCCATTATTGCATTCTCTTTCTTTTGATTATTAGTATGGTTCCACTCCATATGCGTAAACATAGGACAGGTCGGTGCCAAGACTGCATCATTCAACCCAATTCACATGGCCTTTCCCTATCAATGTAATGAGTGGGACCAGCCCGACCACGAGTAGCACGCGCCCAGCGCGTTGTGCCTTTTATTGTTTGAAGGGGCATGTGTATTATCCGAATAGGAAATTGCCTATGGCCTGCAAGATTGTTAAATCACATATGTCCATCATATAAAAACTTTCAAGTTCCCCAGTACTATCCATTTTGAGTTTTACAGTCAGTGTTTAGAATTTTTAAAGATTTTCATGAATTGCATTAGCTATAAGTGGGTTTCCAACAAATGCTCCTTTTATTTATAAATAACCCCAAAATGGACATCCATTCCTTGAATCATTTTGTTTCAAGGTCCAGCCATCCTGATTAGCAAGATAAGAACTAAATCTTTCGCTTTCTCCAAAAACTATGCCCTAGACCAATATTTTGGGGAGTATCATGGTGATTTCTTATTTTCTAGCAACCACTTAGGGTTATAACATGTCATATATTTATTTTGGCTTTGAAGTCTTAATGGATGAGTCAAATAAGGTTTACTGGT
>JAHRHJ020002482.1:0-11798 GCA_019776745.2 Taxus chinensis | reverse complement strand
TAAATCTAGCCTCTTTAACCCTAATCTTGAAACCCTAAACCCTAAACCCTAAACTCTAAACCCTAACCCTTGAGCCGTAAACCATAAACCCTAAACCCTAAATACTAAATTTTAAATCCTAAACCCTAAACCCCTAGCCTTAAATAGTAAACCCTAAACAATAAACATTAAACCCTAAACCCTAAAAATTTAACCCCCTAAATCCTAAACCATAAAATGTAAGCCATAATTTTTCACCACTAAACCCTAAACACTAAACTGTAAATCATAAACCCCCTAAACCATAAACCATAAACCCTGAGACCTAAATCCTAAACCTTAATCCGAAAAGGCAAAAAGAAAACCTTAAACACTAAAGTCTAAACCCTAAGCCTTATAACCTAAAGATTTGGATGAGCCCTAAACCCTAAGCACTAAACCCTTGGAGCCAAAGCATCCCAATCCTTGAAGTAGAATAAACCATAAACCATTAAATGCTAAACCTTGAGCCCTTAACACTCTGTGGCCTTAAACCATAATTTTTAGTGAATTCCCTAAACCCAAAAATATAAAACCATACCCTAAACCATAAACCCTAATTCCTAAGTCCTAAACCTTGAACTCTAAAAAATAAACACTTAGCCCTAACCCTAAACTCTAAACCCTAAAACCTAAACCCTAAACCCTAAACCCTAAAGTCTAAAAATTAAACCCTTAGCCCTAACAGCTAAACCCTAAACCCTAAACCATAAAACCTAAAACCTAAACAATAAACCTTAAAATGAAAAAATCCTAAATCCTAAACCCTCTTAATCCTAAAACCTAAACCATTATCCTGAAACAGAGAACTTTCGTTTGGGACATCTGGGCCAAAAGTACGCGCAGGATGCAGAGAGATGAAAGAGCCGAGAGTGAATGGAAATGTGTCACGTGTCTTCACCTCAAAGAAGGAAAGGGAAGCCCGAATCAGGTGAATCAGAGAAATTTGTCCCAGATGGTTTGGGATATCCAAGCCAAAAATACGCGAGCGACACGAAGACCTGGAAAAGCTGCAAACGAATCAGAATGTGACGTGTGTCACAAGGGGAGATGTAATAAAATTTTGACTAAGTGTTTGTGGGCCCAAAATTTTAGAGGGCGAGGTTTGAAGGGTCGGCCCAAGCCAATGGACACAGGACACATGTCCTAAGGTGGGGGAAGTGTGGAGCCCAGGGAAAGACTAGGAAAAACTTAACAAAGTTTTGGCCAAAAACTAAAAGGTAAAGGATGCCCACATGCCCCTGTCCTCCAACCAGATCACGCCACGTGTCCCAAGTGGCAGGGGCACCGGAAAAAATAGAAAAATTTCCAAAAGTCTAAAAAGGTCAAAATTTCAAAGGAAAGCCTACGTAAAGGTGTAATAGAGACAATTGCTCAGCCAATCAACCTTGACACATGTCATCCAAGTGGCAGAGCGCAGGAAAAAGTTCAAAATCCATTTTGGCCTATTTTGTGCCCTAAAATCTTCAGATCGCCATATCTTTTGATCCAGAGCTCGGATTTACACGTTCTTTATATCAATGGAAAGCTGGAAAAATTCTCTGCATAATTCCAATGTCAATCTTGAATTTTGGTTCATTTTAGAGAGAGAAAATAGAAAACATCTCTGGCACGTGATAATAGACAGAAGTGACATTTCAACAACCGACTTTAATACAATTTGGATGCATATTTTCTCTCCTCTCTAAACTCAGCTTTTAGCCCCGTACAAATTCTGTCCTCCAAAATCACTCAAAGATAGTCTATGGGTTTAATCAAGGTTCCTCACCTGCCACCATAATGCATCTAAACTAAATGCGACCTAAAATGGTTGGAGTAGATATTTTCCCAAATCTCTTCCCTCTCTCTAAGGCTCGACCTATGCATATTGTAAAGAGAATTTGGCTCATTGTTAGAGTTAGACATTACAATTTGTTCATATTTTCAGCTCTGCCCTCCCTTCTTTTCTTCTCTAGGGTTGAAAATGAAGTTCGAACCTCCTCCCTTTCTCTATAAAGGCATTTTTTCCTTTTACTATTGAAATAATGTTCTGTGCAAACTTCTGGAGCAACAAAAACGTGTTTTGTGATGCATTTGTCCATCCTTGCTCACTTTTTGGTTGTTCTCTTCTTGCCTCACTTCATTGTGGGTATTTGTGCATGTTCTAATGTTCATTATAGGTCTGGAGCTATGTTCATGGAGTTTTGGGACATTTTATGTGTGAAATCTATCCTTGGGCTGGTGATGTGTCTTTCCATCCTTCCCATTGCTCACCTCTCTTTGTTCCATGGTAGTTTTGATAGATGTTCAACATTCTCCTTCTCTGGTGTATCACCGTTTTAGTGTAGGCTTTTGTTCTTTTCCTTTCTCTCTCTCTCTCTCTGTCTCCTTGGCATGGTTAGATTAGGATTAGATTAGCTTGCCTACACTGGAATAGCTTGTGGCAGGTAGTTTAGGAGTAGGAACCAGCCTTCTCTGGAGATTCCTTTCTCATTTTACAAGTCCCACAACTTGGAGAAAGGTTTCCATGTTGTGCAATCACACTGGATGCCTAGAGTGATCAACCTATAAGCCTGATGTGCAACCAGGGGTGCTGTGATTTGCAAACAACAGTTTTGGCATGCCCGGTGGGAAATTAGAGGTCTTCCACTTCATCTTTTGATAGGTTGGTGTGTTCCTAAAAGATTATCACCTTTGGAGGCACTTTCAAAACCACATCTGGCGACTCCATCTGGTCAACTAACTCATTCTCTAAGTTGCAAACCATTTTTTTGAGCATCCATTTCCTATTCCATCCCTTTCCATCTCTTTCATTCTTTTCCATTCCATGAAGTTGTGCAATCATGACTTCATTTCCAAATGGAATTCAAATTTTCAACAATAAACAAAACCATATCAACCTCCAACATGTTTTACAAATCCTCCAAATCAACCTTTTCCTTAAACCCAAAATCAAACATGTCATACCTAATATGAACCCTAGTACCAAAGTCAGTTTGGTTATGGAGCTAAATCCAAGAGCAAGAGTATGCATATAATGAAAACCATCAAATGGAAGATGCTAATCTTTGGAAAAAATCCAAAAGATGGAGGTAAAAATGGTGCAGTCAAGAGCTCAAAACAAATGAAAGGCCTTTGGAATGGTTGTAAAGCACTCCTTGTCCATGGGTGGGCCCTTTTCCAAGACACTTCAGCCCTCAGGAGAAGCTGGACTTCATGATCCTAAACATGTTGCCCCAACTTGCACAATGGATTAGAAGAATAGAGGCCTATGAAAATCTAGTGTTGAACAACCTTGTCAATGGGTAAACCCTACACCATCATCCTTTAGCCTTTCTCTTTTCCCATAAACCCCAAGTAGCACTATCTCAGCAGGAATTTCAAATTCTAGAAATTCTCCATCTGCTGCCCCAAGAGTTGAATTCCATTTCTCCATTCCTAAGTCTTCCACCACACCTCAATTCTTCTTTCCTTTTTTCCTTCCAAACAGTCATCCCCTCCACAAGAGCTAACATAAATACCTTCCTCCAAAGAAACAAGAGGTTTCATCTCCTCCACCACCACTTAAAATTGTAAAATCAAAATTGAGTTACAACCATTCCTCCTCTTGCATTCCCAAATCCATAAAGAAGAAAAAAGAAAAAACAAGGAAAAAAATTCAGCTTAAAATCTTAAGGAGTGAAAAATAAGTCCTTGAAGGTTAAACTTCAGACAGAGGTTGGAGTTGAAACAGAGTTGGGCTAAGACCAAAATTGGGAGACAAAGATCCCAAAATAAGGTTAAAAGCCTACAGAAAGAGGCCTAAACATTGAACAAATGGTGGTGAGGTTGATTTTGTTACACTAATCAGCCATAGAGGAAGAAACTCAAAAGAAGATCTTGCAGTCCCAACTTGTCCTCTAGAGCAGCAGATTGAAGAGTTTGACTTGACAAACTTCATGCTAGAACCTTTAAGAGTTCTATCAAGAGCAAGATTGCCTTCAAACATAGAGGAAGGAGAAGTTGCTCCAAATCCAAAAGCAAGAGGAGCACATTCTAGCTATGGAGGAGAAAAGTTATAGATCCAAGGGCTTTGAGCACCTAAAGCAGGCTACAGGAGAACCTTCAGTTCTTCTTTCTACTTCACCTCTCTCAAGTTCTAACCTGAAGAAGGAGTTTGATATCTCAAACTCAATGTTGGAGGATGAAATAAACCATGAATGAAGTTACAGATCAAGAGGACACCATGGAGGAAGTTGAACATTTGCAGCAGGACAATAATGAGGCAGTTATCTGTTAGATTTGGAGGACTGTTTTGATGGAGAAGAGCCGGTTGAGTTTCCACCATTCTCTCTTTCATCATCCACAACCTCCAAACACTTGAGCCTACTGCCATGAAGGAGAGCATTCATTTGCAGCAGCCTGCATCTTATAGCAGCTCTTTGGAATCAAGATTGGAAGATTTTAATCCCTTCATGTTCTTCATTGGAAGGAAGAGAAAGGACAGAAATTTCACCATTTCTTCCACATCATCCATTCAAGGGTCTACAAGAAACTCCATTCTTGGAGTTGAAAATCAAAGCTATGGGCATATCAAACCATCAGACCTTGCCCAATCAGGTATTTGGCTTCATTGGAGCCAAAGGAGAAGCCACAACCAATCATGCTTACTTCTAGCATGAGGATGAGCTACAAAGTACCAAGGATCAGCTGTCATACCTCTCCAATCCAAATGCAGAGCAACTAAAAGAGGTATTGGATTTGTTTTCCTGAGCTTGATACCTTAATGATTTGGGTAGAAGACCAGCTTCTTGTTGATTTTCCATCCATCCTTTCAACAGCCATGATCAAGTGCCAAATCAATTGCATGGCTGCCAATTTTGAAGAAAGGAAGCTATTTCTACACAACCATTTGCAGGGTTTGTTTAAAATTGCCTTTTGCTTCTAGTTAGAACCCATAGAGTAGGTAGACCTTTGCTTTCAGTAGAAGAAAGTGCTTGTGCACACTCTGCATGTTCCATTTGGAGCATGTATGATTTTCAGTTTTGTACATAGTTTTGGTGGTGCTGGTTTTGCTCTTGCACAGTTCTTTCCAGTGGTTTTTGGTGAGAACAACTCCATAAAATGGGTTTCCAAGTGGCTCAAGGGAAGTTTTCAAAGTTCATATCAGTTTTTCAGGCTATACTTATGACTCCATGCCCAATGGATTGCTTCAGGAAACTGGTAACTTCATCCAGCAGGCAGATGACCCCGCTGAGTCACCAAAACTGTTATCCAAAATTCACCCCCCCCAGGGTAATTTTGATAACATGCATCAGAATTATTCAAGTCCCAAGCAAGTAAGATTGATTCAGAGCAAAATCATGTTTCTGAGGTAAACCCTCAGCTTCTTCTAACTCTCCCATCCAAGAAGGACCCTAACAAGTTGAGAAAATGCGAAAAAGGTAAATGCAAAGGCAATAAGGTTGATCCAGGACCGTTTTAAAGCATGAAAACTAAACGGGTCTAAGGGTCCTAGGTCCTAGGAGGTTCATTGGGACAAAGCTTGGGACTAAAAAACCCCAAAATCAGCTAAGTCATACACTTTGAGCCTAGGTAACATGAAACATCGGGACGCGAGGGACGTGAAAACCCTGAACGACTGAAAAAAAACGTAAACCCTTAAACCTAAGTAGTTTAAACAGTAATAAACCTGGTTAAACCCTAAAGCCGGACAAAACCGAAACATGTGGGACGTGAACGGCCGAGTTTGCCGAAAGGAAAACCATTTTGGGCTGAATCGAAACACCAGGAAGTCCGGGACAAGTTGGGACAAAAAGTACCCGAAGGCCGAACCGGCAAACCTGGGAAAATGTAATAAGGTGAAACAGCCTAAACCATAGAACTTGAGCAAACCCTGGGAACAAAACCCTCGAATCGGCCAATAAACGCGAGAGAGCCGAAACCCCGGGAAAAAGTACCAATCAACGCATAAACGACCACGTGTCAAAAAGCCTAAATGTAGGGACAAGGAAGCCCGAATCGGGCCGAATCGAGGAGAATGTGTCCCAATATTAGAAGGGCCTTAAACCCTCAAGAGGACTTAGAAACCAAATTTCAAAAGTTCTCAAAATGGTAAAAGTTTTGTCACTGCTGCCCCCAAAATCAATCTTGACACGTACATCCTAAGTGGTCACAGGGGTGAAAATGGGAAATTTTCCAAAAAAAATGCCAAAACCCTAAACCGAAGGACAAAGTTCCCTCAAATATAAGCCAAACCCTAAGCCAATAAACCCTGATAGTGCCATAAACTCCAAGAATGTTGTGCCTAAAAAGTGTTTATGGCGGGCCCAAATAAGAAATTTTCCAAAATGAGCCCATGGAATCAAAATCTAAGGAAAGTCATCCAAATGGCGGAAGTAAACAATTTTTCAAAATAAGATGCTTGAAAATGTAAAAAGTGGCAGAGCGCGGGAAAATTCAAAAAAAATTCCCACCGATCCGTTTTGGCCTGTTTTTGCCCTAAAACTTCAGATCCCATATCTTTCGATCCAGAGCTCGGATTTGTATGTTCTTTATATCAATGGAAATCTCAAGTAGCAAGTCCCAAATTCTTGGAGATAGTACCCAAGGTCAATCTTGAATTTTGGTTCAGTATATGCAGAGAAAATGGAGACCTATGATTCAGTGATAACAAACCCTTAACGTGTTACGCTAAACCCTAAAAGTGACATTTCTAAACACCAAACCCTTTAATGCAGAATGGGTCGCATTCTCCTAAAATGAACTCTCAAAACTGAAGGGTATGGGTTTGTAAGGTCCTAATGCTTAAACAGTAATGCATCCGTAAAGTCCTAAACCTTTGGGCTAGACCACGTTTTCCTAAACACTAAAACCCTAAAACTCGACCCTATGCAAATGTAAAAGCCAGATTTGGCTCATTTTAAACCATTAAGACCTAAACCATAAACCCTACTCTAAACCCTCCCTTCTTTTCTTCTCTAGGGTTGAAAATGGAGTTCGAACCTCCTCCCTTGCTCTAAATGGCTTTTTTGCCTTTTACTAATGGAATGATGTTCTGTGCAAACTTCTGGAGCAACCCTAAACATGTTTTGTGATGCATCTGTCCATCCTTTCTCATTTTTGCTTGTTTTCTTCTTGCCTCTCTTCATTGCAGGTATTTGTGCATAAACCCTAATGTTCATTGCAGGTCTGGAGCTGTGTTCATGGAGTTTTGGGACATTTTCTATGTGAAATCTAAACCTTGGGCCTGTGATGCATCTGTCCATCCTTCCCATTGCTCACCTCTCTTTGTTCCTGGCAGTTTTGATAGATGTTCAACATTCTCCTTCTCTGGTGTATCACCGTTTTAGTGTAGGCTTTTTTTGTTTTTCCTTTCTCTCTCTCTCACTATACCCTGTCTCCTTGGCATGGTTAGATTAGGATTAGATTAGCTTGCCTGCACTGGAATAGCTTAAGTGGCAGGTAGTTTAGGAGCAGGAACCAGCCTTCTCTAAGATTCCTTAAACTCAGTTTCACAGTCCCAAACCGTAGACCCTAAGGATTCCATGTTGTGCAATAACAAACTGGAAACCTAAATGATCAAACCTAGAAGCCTGAAAACATAATCCATGCTGTGATTTTGCACTATAAACCCTAATCCTTAAAAATTATAAACCCTTAGCCCTAAAATAAACCTTGAATCCTAAACAATAAACCCTAAACATAAACCCTAAAAGTAAACACTAAGCCTAATTCCTAACCCTAAAACAAAAATGGGCTAAACCCCCTAATCCCTAAAGATCAATAGCCTTAAAATTTGGAACCCTAAACCCTTAACCATGAAACCTAAACCCTAAACCCTAAACCATGATCCCTAAACCCTAAACCATAAACCACTAAACACTAAACCTTTACCTAAACCCTAAACCTTAAGCCCTAAACCCTACACATAATAGACTATCCTAAAGTTGTCTAGGACCATGAAAACCCCAAACCATAAACTCTCAACCTTGACCCTAAAACTTAAACCCTTAAACATTAAACCCTAATCCCTAAACCTAAAACCCATAAACCCTAAACCCTAAACTATAAACCCTAAAACAATATAAATGCCTAAAGACACTAAACCTCATAAACTTTTCTAAACGCTAAACATTAAGTCCATAAACCCTAAAGCTTCATAGCCTTAAATGCTAAACCCTTAAACCCTAAACCCTAAACCTTAATACCCTAAACCATGCATTAAACTGTAATCCCTTAGCCTAAACCTTAAACATGAACCAAGAAACCCTAAACCCTAAACCCTAAACCCTAAACATTAAACCCTAAACCATAAACCCTAAACCCTAAACTGTATACCCTAATACCATAAACCTTAAACTAAATCCTTAAACCCTACATCCCTAAACCCCTAAACCCTAAATAAGACCTAAATGCCTATTCCGACTAACCCTAAACCCTCACTTAGCCTTGAACTATAAACCCTAAACCCTAGGGGAACTTTTAACCTAAACAATAATCCCTAAACCCTTAATCCCTAAAACCATCAAAACTTGAAGTCCCTAAACTATTAAACCCTAAACCCTAAACAAACCCTAAACCCTAAATTTTAAATAATAAACCATAAACTTAAAACCCTAAACCCTAAACCCTAAACCTAAAAAATTTGTAAACCCCAAAACCCTAAACCATGATCCTAAACCTAAAAACCCTAAACTTTGACCCTTCATCCCTAATATTAAATCCTAAACCTTAAAATAAAAATATGATAATCCCTTAAACCTAAACCCTAAACTGATGCATGACCCTAAACCCTAAACCCTAATTTTCCCTAAACAATAAAACCCTAAACTCCTAAAACCCACTTAAACCCTTAAACCCTATAGCTTAAACCCTAAACCCTAAAACCAACTCACTAAACCCTAAACCCTAAAATCTAAACTCTAAACCATAAACCTTAAACCCTAAACCCTAAAACATAAACCCAAAACCAAACACTATACCCTATAAACCTAAACCTTGTTCCCTAAACCCTAAACCCTAAACCCTAATCCCTAAAACCTAAGACCTAAACCCTAAACCCTAAAGCCTTAAACCCTAAACTACCTAAACCCTAAGCCCTGAAGACCTAAACCCTAAATCCATGAAACCTAAACCTTTGAAACAATAAACTATAAACCTTAAACCCTAACCCTAAACCCTGAAACCCTAACACCTGAAACCCTTAAACCATAAACCATAAACCATAAACCATAAACCTTAAACCCTAAACCCTAAACACTAAACCATAAACCTAAATCCTAAACCCTAAACCCTAAAACCTTATAAACCCTAAACCCTTAAAACTATAAACCCTAAACCCTAAACCATGATCCCTAAGCACCTAAACCCCTGAACCACAGTAAACCATAAACCCTAAATCCTAAAGCCTAAGATCTAATAAAACCCTAAAAATCATTAAAAAATGAATCCCTAAACCCTATAAAACTAAACCTTGAGCCCTAAACCTAAACCCTAAACCCTAAAACCTAAACCATAAACCCTAAACCCTCAAACCTAAAGCTTAAACCCTAAACCATAAACCATAAACTTTAAACCAATAAACCCTTAGCCCTAAACCTAAGCCACAAAGTTCACCAAATCTTGCACCCTAAACTCACTAAATAACTTTAAAACCTAAAACCATAAACCCCATAAACCCTAAACCCTTGAATTAAAATAAACCCTTAGTGCCCTAAATCCTAAACCCTAAACCCTAAGCTTAAACCCTAAACCATAAACCATAAAATCTTAACCATAAACCCTTAACCCTGAAAAACCTAAATCACTAAATCCCTAAATCATAAAACCTAAACCTTAAACCCTAAAATTATTTCAAAACCTTGCATCAACCATAAACCCTAAACCATAAACTAAACCCTTACCCCTTAAACCCTAATCCCAAAACCCTAAACCCATAAACCCTAATCCATAAACCCTAAACCATAAATCCTTGATCCCTAAACCCTAAACCTTAAACCCTAAACCCTAAACCCTAAACTTAAATCCCTAAACCCTAAACCATATAATCACATTAAATACTAAGCCTTAAACGTCAATAAACCCTAAACCATAAACCCTAAACCCTTGGATCCCTAAACCTTAAATCACTAAAAAATCTCTAAAACCCTAAAACTCCTAAACCCTTACACTTAAACCCTAAACCCTAAATCCTAAGACCTAAACCCTAAACCCTAAACCCTAAACACCTAAACCCTTAAACTATAAATAATAAACCCTAAGTTCCTAAACCCTAAACCATAACTACATAAAAATCCTAAACCCTGAATTCATAAACCCTAAACCCTAAATAAAGCCATAAACCAAAATCCATAAACCATAAACCCTAAACCTACTAAACCCTAAACCCTAAACCTTAACCCTACCTTAAAAATGGGCCTAAAGCCTAAAAATGTTCCTAAACCCTAAACCCTAAACTAAAACCCTAAAATATTAATCCCTAAAAACTAAATTGACTAAAAATGAAACCCTAAACCTAAATTCATAAATCCTAAACTCGAAACCCTGTAAAATGTTAAACCCTAAACCAAAAACTTGATAAACCCTAAACCCCAAACCATAAACCCTAAACCATGAGCCCCAAACCCTAAACCCTCAGTCCTAACCTAAACCATAAACCCTTAACCTTAAACCCTAAACAATAAACCATAAACCCTAAACCCTAAACCCTAAAACCTTAGCCCTAAATCCTAAAAAATAAACATTAAACCCTAAACCCAAATCCCTAAATACCTAAAAACTAAACCTTGAAATTGCTGCTAAACAGATTCAACCCTAAACCCTAAACCCTTAACCCTAAACCCTAAACCCAAAACTGTCAAAAATCCCTAAAACCGTAAACCCAAAACCCTAAAAACCCTAAACCTATAATCCCTAAACCCTAAAACCTAAACCCTAAAATTTAACCACTAAACCCTAAACACTAAATTTAAAACACTAAACCCTAAACCAGTAAACCATTAATCTTAAACCCTAAACCCTAAACCATAAACCTTGAATTCGGATAAACCTACACCCTAAATCATAGCCCTAAACATAATTGATAAACCATTAACTTAAAATTCTAAACCATAAATCCTAAAACCTTAACCCTAAAGTACTTAAACCCTAAACCCTGAGGTCCTAAACTTAAAACCTTGGCCTAAACCATTAGCCTATTGTAAACCACATAAACCCTAAACCTTGATATAAACCATAAACCCTTGAGCACTAAAACTCCTAAAACCTTAATCCTTTAGCCTAAACCATAAACCCCCACCCCTAAACCGTACAAGCCTAAACCCTTAGCCCTCAATTTTAATCCATTAGCCATAAACCTTAAAAACTAAACCCTTAGCCCTCAAATCCTAAACCCTGAGCACTAAATGCTTAAACCCTAATCTATAACACCTTAAACCCTAAACTTGAAACCCTAAACCTTATACACTAAACCTTGAATAATAAACCCCATAAAACCTAAACCTTTAGCCCTAAACCATAAACTATAAACCATAAATCTTAAAGTCAAAACCATAAATCCTAAACCCTAAACCCTAAATTTTAAACCCTAAATGCTAAATCATAAACCCTAAACACTAAACCCTAAAAACCTAAACCCTAAGACCCTAAAAATGTATACATTAGCCCTAAACCTTAAGACCTAAACCATAAACTGAGCACTAAACCCTAAACCTAAATATGAAAAACCTAAATATAAAATTTGAACAATAAAACTTAAAACCTAACCCTTCAACCCAAAAAAACACTTGAATCGTAAACCATAACACCCTAAACCTAACCTA
>JAHRHJ020002481.1:0-11805 GCA_019776745.2 Taxus chinensis | reverse complement strand
GACCCACTGTTAATTGATCTAGATCTGACCCCATGGAGGTGAAAATGTTGACATGGTTTCAGACTGAAAGAGTAGGAATAAAATGAGACCACACCTTGAGGGTCTCAGGTGGGGTGACGATTAGTCACCTAGTATGGTTATTTATTTTTTGAGATTTTGTTATCTATACCGGCTTGCGTGCCAATGATAGTAAGGTTGTACATGAGAGTTTTTTATATTTTTGATCATATACCGGCCTACATGCTAAAGATGGTGAAGGTTTTGTTATGATATTTTTGAGATACTTATATTATATTGTATCAGTGTATATTTAATGGATACATGTCCTTTCATAGTTGATTAGATGATGATTATTTATGAGATGAGTGATGTAATTGTGTTGTAATTTAATTTTCTATTTGTATGTGATGGAAATTAGGTGGATTAGGCATGGTGGAGTCAGGTCGGTTTAGGCATGGTTGAGTTAGGTCAGTTTAGGCATTGTTGAGTTAGGTCAGTTTATGCATGGTTGAGTTAGGTGGTTTATGCATGGTGGAGTTAGGTCAATTATGCATGGTTGAGTCTTGTTTTTAGTTTTGATTTAATTTCCAAGTTATTGTATATGGGAAATAAATGATGAGTTATATGTATGTTTGGTGTAAATTCCAAAATCTTGATATCAATGGAAAGTGAAATGATTGATTGGATGTTTTTAATGATTGATAACATGGTAGATTGTATTTGTAAAATTTCCAGTGTTTCGAAAATTGGAATTAATTATGTATAATGTTAATAAAAAAATATGTGAGAGAAAATGGGTTAGGGCAAAGAGTGGCCAAGCTAACCTCTAAGGGCCCCATGTCCTCGAAGTTTTTCCTACATAGCCCTGGTGAAAAGGGGCCTTAGGCCGATGTAGTTCTCCCATAAGCTAGGAAATAATATGATGAGGTAGAGGAATGGGTTGGTAGCTTTCAGGCATGGTTGAGTCTAGGTCATAGGAATGGTTGAGTCTAGGTCATAGGCATGGTTGAGCCTTAGGTGAAAAGGAAATATAAAATGTGTAATATATCGATGGTCCGTCTTTATAGGTAATCAATAATATGTATAAAGTGAATTGTAAGAGGGACAAGAAAGATCCACCTTATTGATAAGAACCATAACAATGCTTCAATCGAAGAGATTTCTTATGAACATAAGACCCTAAAGGCGTGCCTGTTTGACTACTCTAAGGGGTAAGAAGGTCACATGTTCATGAAATGTCATGGTTGCAAACAAGTAAGTCCCTTGGAAGATAGAATGTAGGGTGAACTGAAAAAGATGGAAACGGGTGGTTGTACGTAATTATGTAATGCTGACATTTTTACCTGGAAGGAAACCCATGATCAAAAAATAGGAAAGTCCATGAAATTTTTTTTATCATTTTCTTCTTTTGTTTTTGTTTTTGATAGACTAATCGATGCAAAAAGTCTGTGTGGGATGAGTATATTATCTCCTTGAGGTCTTCGTGAAGCTGATCAATGTGGAAAGCTTCTAAATTTTTTTATTTTATTTAATTATGCAAGAATATCTCTCTTTTTATGAGATAATAAGTACAATATGTGAATTAAAACAATGTCAAGACATTTATTCAATGCAACAAAGAACCCCCAAATAACCCATTCAACTATACCCAAGAAAAATATTGTAAATTATACAGAAAGAAAAGATTTAGAAAAATATTGTAAATTAAATGGAAAGAAAAGCTTCACATCTCTACAACAAAATTTTTGATAATGGTCTCAACACCTAGAAAACATACCAATAAATAAGTATAAAAATAGCAAGAAAAATCATGCCCAATAAAAAAATATCAAGAAAAATAGAAAAAAATAGAATTAAAGATGGAAAAATCTATGATTATTTGTTGTAGCACAAAGAACACCAAGAAAACACTAATCAACCATATCAGGGGAAAAAATTAAAACAACAACAATAATCATGTTTGATAAATCTACATCAAAATATCATCAAACACCAGCTCCTACAAACAAAAAAGTCATGGGTAATACCTAAACCCCAAATACTACAAATCAATTCATACAAATAAGTCAATCCATATCTTGCATAAGATAAACCAAAGAAAACAAGGTAGCAAAAATTCAAAATCTAGTTAAATTAGTTGAAAAACTCAGAGTATATCTAGTTTAGATCCCTACAATAATAGATAAAAAAGAAACCATAATTATCCAGATAAAATAGAAACCATGCCTCATCCAAGAAGGTATTAGATGTGGAGCAAAAACGGTGGGCTCAAGATGGAGGATCCTATAAGTCCTTTGCTATCGTGGTCTTCAAATAGACAAAGGATAGCACAAGAAATACATACAAGCTTTTAAAACCCTCATAGAAGACTCAAGTGCTAAAGATAGAGGAATATTTGTTGCAAAAGGTTCTCAAGGAGGAGGTGAACCTCTCCCATCTTGGCCTCATTTTTATATTCCACAAGTTTTCGACCAAGTTATCTCAACTCCATGACTGGATCTCTCTCAGATGGAGGGAACATATTTAGGGTAAGCTTGATCTTTACCCTTGTGATAAAGCTGATTTTATTTTTTTATTTGAAAGCCCTTGAGGACATGGATTTGATTTTTTACCAATATTGAGTTTGGGGTGAACATGGACTCATGTTCAAGCCATGGTATTTGTCTTTTTACCCTCTAAAATAAACCTTTGATACCTACCTTGTCTGGGTTTAGTTGTCAGGACTCCCATTACATCTCTGGAACAAATCATGCCTTATTGATTTTATAGGTGATACCCTAGGATCCTCTGTGAAAGTTGATGATAAAAACTTTAGTAAGAATCATACAATTTTTGCTAGAATCTTAGTAGATCTTGATACCTCTCAAGCTTTTCCAGCAGAAATTAATCTTTAAATCAGTGATATACATTGGGTGCAGAGGTTAAACTATGAGGGTTTAGCCTTCAGATGCCAAAGATGCTTTCAAACATGCCATCTTTTGGATGACTGCGAGTATTGCAGATGCAATGAAAAACCAGCGTGGTGGAAGGAATCTCTTCCAGAAAATCTCACAATCAAGCCCCAATCAGATCCAATAGAGGAATCATTAAGCCCCTCAAGGGAAGACAACAAGGAAGGATACCTGATGACTCCAGAGAAGGAGCCACATAACTCTAATCTTCTCACTTATGCTGGGAAAATGCATGATTATTCTTCCCAATAGAGCTTTATTGATTCTATGAAGGATCATGCCCAGTTTTCCCTTGTTGAGGATCACATTCCTATCAAAAATCTTGAAGTTGTTCTTCCAATTTTCATAGAAGATGGTAATGAGGATTGGACAGTGGTGGAAAAGAGAAAGAAAGGTCACGTCAAATTAAAACCCACCATCGTTTGAGACAAGGTATGAGTCTTTTCCAGTTCTTTACTTTTATTGCTTTATCTGGGCTAGAGGCCTACTATTTTTCAGTTGATATCATGTCGTTGGTTGGTTGCGGGTTGATTGCGGGCCTTCTTTTTTCTTGTTTTATTTTGTTGGGTAGTTTGGCTACCTCTTTTCTTGGTGCGTTGTTGTTTAAAATCTAGGTACTCAGACCCTCTTCCTTATGTTCTTTATTGTTGTATTTGGGTTTTGACCTTGTTTTTTGTATTGGGGCATGGTCTCCATCAAATAACCATTTACCATTAATAAAAAATAAGGTACTGGGTGAGGTCAGAAGCTACACTATAAGTTCATTTGAAAACACACACCTAAATCTGTTGGTAACCAATTTTTCCCTAACCTTTTCATAATCTAAAATAACCTAAGAGCATATAACAAGGTTTTTCATAGAATATTGGGTGTATTTAGATCTTGGCATAGTGTCTTCAAATAAAATAGTATTGTATTAGCCCATTTTACTGTGGATTTTCTGAATGGAGCAGAAAAATCATGTCATTAAAGTAACATGAATATTTGTTGCCCATTGTTTTTCGAGTATAAATTTTTTCACCCTTACTACCGCTAGTTCCCCTTTAAAGTTTCAATAAAGTGTTGTGTATTTTTATTATTCCAAACATATATGGAAGTTAAATAATCAAGATCTATTTATAGATATTGTTGAAACATAGAGAAACAAACATGAGAAAAATAATATACATTTATCTATACAAATTGTTGAAACAGAGTACAACAGAAGCAGATAAAGAAAAAAATTGCAACTTCTATAAAAAACATGGTCATTAGGATTATTTGAACCTTGATCTATATAATATTACCAACCAAATAATGCAACTTCTATATCATATGACCATTAAAAGAGCATGATTAGGAAAACAAACTATGAACCGTGCTTAATATAGGGTTTGATCCTTTGCAATAATTATTTTAAACCCTTAATAAAGGTAACCATAAGCAACCACCCATTCATCTTGAAATTAAATACTCAAATATCGAATGTATTTACTAAAAACCAAAGTATTCAAACCCCCAAATGACAAAATGCCCTTTAGTATTAAGCTAAAGCCTATGTTTCTATTTGAAACGTACAATTAACAACTAATCAAGATGCAAGTATATATGATACATGTACAAGGAACATGTAGTGATTCACCATTAAATACCTCACTGAATCCTTGCATACAACTACATACTATCACCATTATCTCTACATAAAGTAAGAAAGTGTAAGAAAATTTATACCCTGTCTGCAGCTCTAAAGAAAAGCTTTCAAAACCTGGTTTGCAAATTTATAACTTTAGCATGCCATTAACCTTCCACATATCATTAATAAATAATGAGTCACAAATTAAATGCATTTAAATTTAAATCCAAATTATATACGACTTTAAAATCAATGGAGCAAAAATACTAGAGAAAAAATATTTTCCAGATCCTACCCTACAAAATCAATCCTGCCATGTGAAACAACATGTAAAAATTAAAATAATGGCCTAATCCTACCTTACAAAATGAATCCTAACTTACCCTGTGAAAATAGGGAGGATATCACAAAATAAGCTTAATCCTAAGCTAAAAATCAGTCATACAGTGAAAAACATAGGCGAAAAGCAAATAATAGACCTACAAATTGAATTATGTTATACAAAATCAAAGGTATATTAGAAAATTAATCATACCCTGCAAAATCAACGAGTAAATTAGATAATATCCCCCGCAAAATCAAAGTTAATATCTTCACGAATATATTATAGAGGTAACATTTTTCATTGATATTGGTAAATTCTTCATAACCATTGTACTTGCAAAAGTAGGACGAATACGGAAAATGGTTGTTTCCAACATCTGGTCCCTGGCCAAATGAATCATGACAAATGTTCAAAATATATGGGAAAGTGTTGTTAATGAAATACAAGGCATAAAGGAGAGCATTACAATTTTTTAATACATTTTTGGATGAATAGTCTGTTAGGGAATAAGAGATAAAATATGTGGAATAATCCCTTACAGAATCGCAACTGTAGAAACTAATATGCATAAAATATTACAGATCTCAAATAAAAGTGCAGAATAAATAACACAACAAAGAGAGACAAGATTTAACATGGTTCACCCAATTTGGGCTACGTCCACCAAGAATCACTTGCTCAGATTTTATTACAAGCCTCCACTCTCTCAATACAATACCCAGATCCATTTGGAGCTATGCTCAACAAACTCTACAGAATTCACACCCGAATTCAAAGCACATCTGCAATACATTTGCTTGTCTATCTATCATATGCATAAGACCATATAAATAGAAATTTTCTTAAGTAGTTTGATACAAAACCGTGGGTATCAAAACCATGGGCAAAAATGGGTCGAAAAACCGTGGATATCAAAACAATGGGTACCAAAAAACCATGGGCCCAAAAAAAGCCCATAATGGTTACCCATTACCCATGGGTTAATAAACCACCCATGAAAATTTTCTTCGGGGGCTTCGCCCTTAAACACTTTCAAACATGAAAACAAGCTCCACAACCTAACAATCTCCCACTTGGAGACTAGTTTTCCTCTGAGCAAGCTTCTCAACCCTTCACTAGTTTCTGTGAAGACCAACCAAAGCTGAACACAACATCAATTTTTCCCTTGTGACCACCTTGGTCCATCATGTCTGCAGGATTTTGACTGGTATGAATCTTCTCCAACTTCAACTTCTCTTCCTCCAATGCTGTCCTGATAAAATGGCACCTTAACTGTATATGCTTTGTCCTAGAGTGGAAAGCAGAGTTCTTAGCTAGGTGTATAGCACTCTGACTATCACTATGCAACTTACATTCCTCCTGCTTATGCCCCCAACTCCTCAAGAAATTTTTGTAACCAAATCATCTCTTTTCTTGCCTCATGTTGGCGAGCAACCATACTCAGCCCCGTGGATTACAAAACACAGCTTCATATAGCATGGAAATCCCAGCTCACTGCTCTGTCCCACCTTAACACATGTAAATTAACCTATTAGTGCTCCTCCTGCTGTCTACAATTCTCCAGCGCTGTCATGTGAATTACATGAAACCCACGTTACTAAGAGTTGTGTTTGATGCCCTGTAGCACAAAATCTGTCCGCCATGGTTGTCCTCTCAATTACCGAAGATCCATTACTATGCTTGCCAATGCTCTTTTACCTAGATCACTCACATTAATATACTCACAGCTTCCCATTACAGTGGCAATATGAGCTAGTGACACCATAGCATACATCAAACTGCCAACTGCTGATGATAAGGTACCTTTGACATACTGTTTCCTTCCTGTCTGTCTTGGAACACTGGTCCTTTTGATAACTTGAAATGGCCGCCAAAGGCAGGTCCCAACTGGTTTAGCAGTCCTTGCATGTTTCAACTATCGAATACCTTCTTAATGTACTCGTCCTGAGATAATTCACTTTCCGTTCCTTCCTATCCTGAGTTATCCTCCTACCAAGGATTTGTCTGGCTGCCCCCAAATCCCTTCATATCAAAGATTCACTTAGTTGTTTCTTGAGTACTTTAGATTTTCCTACATGTTTTTACCTGCAACCAACTCATAACATCAAACATAGGATCATAACGCTATCCATCCCTCAAAATTTCTTTGTATACAACACAATGGTTAAATGACATCTAAATTAACCTTGCTCCATCATGAAGCTATCAACTTCGTATACCATTGGCTGGAGCTGTTTTTCAAGCCATAACGGCTCTTCTTTATTTACACAATATCCATCCTCCTCTTTACCTTTGACTTCATATCCTTCTAGCTGCTGCATATATAGCTCCTCCTCCAAATCACCATGGAGAAATGCAGTCTTTTACATTAACTGTTCTAAGTGCACTTCCTTCTACTGCTACCATTCCAAGAATAGTTTTTCTGATAGAAATTCATTTTACTACAGGAGAAAAATCTATCAAATCTATACTTCTTTTCTGTAAAACCCCTTGACCACCAACCACCAGGCCTTTATCTTTTCTTTCTCGCTTCTTCATCTTTAACTCGTACACCCCACTTGTTCCTAACAATGCTCTTTTGCCTTCCTAGCTTCCACCAAATCCCAAGTCTAGTTCTCCCATGAGATACTTAGGCTCCTACATCCATGGCTTGCTCCCACTTCTTTATACATCTACTACTTGCTTCATCAAAGCTCTCTGGCTCTGCCACTATCAGTGAGTAATAAACTAATAAAGGAAGGAGAACACCGTTCAGGTTCTTTTCTTCCCTAGAAGACTCCTCACTGTAGGAGTTTGGGGGTTCCTGTTGAGTAAGGTTCCTAAACTGATTCATGGGTCCTTTTCCATCGGAAGATCCTCTCGCCACTGCATATTCTTTCTTGATTCTTCCCCCCTGTTTTCCTGCACTGTTGCTTATACATGACTTTCTCATTAAGACGACTCCCTAGACTGAATGATTTTCTTGTCCTTAATACTACTCCAAGAAACATTTAACCCAAATTCATCACCCATAAAACCAATGAAAGTATATGTTTCTATTTAGCCTCTAGCTTGGTCCCTATCATCTTTGTCTATATGAACAAGACCCCCTGTCCCCCACATTTCAAAGACTCTAAGAAATGAATATCAACTCTTACCATACCAGCCTCCTCAGGTCATGCCTCCATCCAAGGCTTGAGGGTCCTCTGTTTATCAATACACAGCTGTGTTCACAAACACCGCTTCTTCTACCAAAAAGAAAGAGGCATGTCGTGCATGTACCTCAATTCTCCTAGGCACGTTCCATTATTTGTGTGTTCATCCTTTCTTACCCCATTCTTTTGTGTGGATTTCCTGGAACCATCTTTTTTTTCTTTTCTTGTTTTTCCTGCAGATTCCATTCTTAGAATAGTAATCATTAAATTCATTGCTGTAATACTCTCCCCCCTCCATTACTGACCTGAGACCATTTTATGCTTGACCTGTTTCATTCTCTATACCAAGCTTTCCATTTAACAAAGTGTCAAATACTCAGATTTGTGTCTAATACAATAACACCCAAAATTTCCTTGTTACAAAGATCATCAATAAAGTAACATATAACTTTAAACCCCCAAGAGATGTATACCTGAGCCGGCCCCCACACCTCAGAATGACCAGCTCTAACTTCCTCTGCTTTCATTCGTAGGTCCAACCGTTGAGAAACCTTACTCGCTTCTGTTATCCCTATAGCCAATTTTTTCACGAGAATTCCAAACTTGTTTCTTCTGTATATCCAGTAAACATTCTCTTTATGATGTTTCATGCCCTTATGGCTCATATGACCGAGCCATAGTGCCATAATGTGTATCTGCATTCTGAACAGCCACAAGATTACAATCATTAGATTATCATGGGTTAAATCAAGTTCCAACCTTCTTACCTCTTACTCGTGCCACCACAAGAGCACCCTTGGTAAGCTTCAATAGTTCGCTGTAATATCACAAACAACCATCAGACTTCCCAACTACCCCTGCTGATATCAAATTTCTCCATTAATGTATCACATGTCTGACATCCTTCAATATCCATGTATTTTCCCATTCTACATCTAACCTAAATAGAACCTTTTTCCAACTATGCTGGCAAAAGTCTCATCATCACGCAATAAAAACATGCCCAAAATCTCCTTATAAACATAATCACAAAATACTTCCTATGTGGATAGCATGAAAAAAAGCCGCTGAATCTAAACCCATATCAGTAATGTATGCCAAGAAAGAATCAAAGCATCCTGACAGTAAACAATTACCCGATGCCAAACTTTTCCTCCTTTTTTGTGTTCCTGTTTTTGTCTTCTTAGATTATCTCCAAGCTCCCAATAGTCCTTCGTTTGCATGCCCCTGCTTTCACAATTCCACAGCAACAATCTTGTTCTTGGATTTTGACCTTGCCAATCTTTTAATTTTTCCCCGGTTTCCTCTAATTCTTCTGTCTCCCTCAGTTTCCCATTGTCAAAGCTTACCTGAAAGTAGAAGATTCCCCATAGCCTTTGTTCTCTTCGCATTTCCTCTCTTAGAAATCACCCCTACAACTACTCACACTTCACTTCAAAGTTAGCTGGAACCGAGTTTACTTACCGCCATTACCAGGCTATTCCAACTCTTAGGTAAATAGCACCGAGATTATAAAACCTAACTTCTTTTCAATCAAAATTCCTATTTTAACCGAAGCTAGAATATTCCACAACCGTAATTGAAATCATTTAATGATCTGCTAACTACTGTAACTAGTTCTTAGACATCTTCATTTAAACACCTTTTTTCATTAAAATAATCGTATTAGAGGCAGAGGGTGTTCATACAACTTCCTAATAATGCATCCATTTAGATCTTTGTAGTCTTTTCCTTGAAACTTAAATATACCAGAGGATGCAAGCACAGCCGAATGTCCAAGTGCGTCTGAATCCAACAAATCCCATTCTGCATCTGTCATACTCAAGGGTTTGTTCACCTTCTCAGATAGCGGACTATAAATATCCTTTTGATAAAGGTAATCTTCCATCTGCATCTTCCAAAGACTAAAATTCTGCCCGTTGAATTTATCAACCCTAGATCTTCCACAATCCTGCCATAAGCGCCCACTCAAGAATAAAACTTTCCCTCGATCTCAAACACTTCCATCAAACCAAAACCAAGGCTCCGATACCATTTGTTAGGAAATAAGAGATAAAATAGCTGCGGATAATCCCTTACAGAATCGCAATAGTAGAAACTAATAATGCAAAAAATATTACATCTACAAATAAAATGCAAAATAAATAACCACATATGGACATATAGAGACAATATTTAACTCTTGGTTCACTCCACTTTTGGTTCTCCATGTCCTCCGCAACATCCTTGCTCAGATTTTATTACAAGCCTCCCACTCCTCTCATACAATAACCAGATCTGTTGGACTAGATTCTCAAACAATTCTCAGATTCACACGCCAAATTTCAAACACATCTGGTATACTTTGCTTGTCCTTCTATCATATGCATAAGCCTCATATAATCTGACAACTGCTTACGCAGTTGATACAAAAACTGTGGTATCAAAAACCAAGGGCAAAAACCTGGGTATCAAAACAATGGGCAAAAGACCGAAAAACCATTGGCCCAAAAACACCCATAACGGTTACCCTTACCCCATGGGTTCATACAACCACCATGAAAAATCTTCGGGGGCTTCTCCCCCAACCCCCCATGACCCACTCACCGGCGAGTTTGGACCTCGTCTTAAAAATTCTGAGTGTAACACATGGAAGGTGTACCATACTCTAACATGAAAATAGTCTGCCGCAAAATAACAGAGGCAACAATGCAAGGATTGCATTTTCCGTACTTCTATTTACATGTTTGGTTCAAGAATGGTTTGTTATTGTGGACCCAGTTTGGGTCAATACTAGGCATATCAGCATAGGACCAAGAAAAAGCATTATTATGGTCATGAAGGAAAGAAGTAAAAGCTTCCTGTTGAGGAGAATATAAAGATTTTCCTATCTAAGAATGTGTGGGTCGTCCTGAGTGTTAATGGTTATTTTGATTGTCGATTCATTCAACATGGTTTGTGTCTCAGAAGGCAATGACCAGTGAATATAAGAATCTTCCACACCAAGTATGTTGAAGGACCGACTCATCATCCCTAACATTGAACAACGTTAATAGAAGGTGTATCAAATCATCAATCATTAGGATACAGGAAGGGAAAAAAGAAGGATCCTCACCATCACGTTGATAAGTCAAAGGACCCAAGGAAATGGTGTTCATGAAAAAAAAAGTTAGGAGGATTATATTTGAGATCTATGGACTCTGTGGGTGAAGATGGTGAGGTTGGTGAATGGGGTGGAGAAGGCTTATCATCCTCAATGAGGTCGATACAGGCCTTCTTGGAAGATGGTGCAGAAAATCTAATGCCACTGCGATATTTGTGTTTACGGATGATATTTGGGATGATGGTTGGATGACCTTGTTTGTAAAAACCAAAGCCAAAGCCTTTCCATGCACAATGGTGAAGGAAAGTGTGGGCGAAGCGGCGTAGTGAGAGATTGGGTTAGATGAAAGGGTGTGTTTTGGATGGAGGTTTGGGTGAATAGGTGACAGTATCAAGTTTGTCCCTACATTAAGTTTGTGTGCGAAGGTGGGGAGACCATAAGGGAAAACTCTCCTATGTGATAGTCATAACCGGATGTTTGGTGTAGGTTGTTCATAATCTTGCGAGTGAGGAAGGTTTTGAATATTGTAGAGGCAGTACTCCCCTAGAGTGAGGTGTTGAAAAACACCCTCTAATGGATCGGTAGTAGGTATGTGGGTAGCTGGGATAGACAAATCACTAGATGATTTGGCAAGAGGGGTATCGGTCGGTTGGGAAGTATATGGGCTAGGTGTTGAAGTTGTGACAATAGTAGCATAAGAG
>JAHRHJ020002480.1:0-11806 GCA_019776745.2 Taxus chinensis | reverse complement strand
ATTTATTCCCTCCTCCAAAAATCACACGAATTGTATAAATATCTCGCCCTCTCCCGCGACTTCTAGGACTATCTCCACTATCTGGGAATATCTTAAAAATCTCTACACAGTCCCCTCCCCTAACTAGATCTTATGCGGTATCTGCGCTCTTTCTCAGGTTCGACGGTTGGAAAACTTCTATACTAAGCGGTTTCCTTTTGTAATTTCAACAAGCACAGAAAAGGCCCCGAGGCCGGAATCGACGTGCTCTGAGTATTTTCCTCTAAAGCCTTGTTTTTCTCTTTCTCTTGTGCGTTTGTGTGTGTTTCTAATATGTTCTATTTGCAGCACACACCCTCTAGGTTAGGAGTTAGATATAATTCCTTCAATCAAAAGGTTATAAGATTCCCTTGATACTACCACCAACTCTTCAAATGTATCTAACAATAAACATAGTTCCTAATCAGGGGCATGTCTTACCCAAGGCAACCTAGGCAGTTGCCTAGGGTGCACAAAAAGGAGGGTGCCACATTTTAAAAAACAATTTGGGTCAGCGACTTGCAGTCGGTTGGTTAAAATTTTGAAAAAAAAAATTGATTTAAACAAAAAACCAGGACGCCACAACCATAAACAATTTAGTGCATTGATTCAATGTTAAAGTTTCACATAGATGAATATAAAAAAAAAATCAAGGCCTCGGAGGAAAATACGGTGTACGTGTACGATAGAGTCCCGACTTAAAGTTAAGAATGGTCCTTACTAACTCTCCGGAATCCTGAACCTGGAAGGGAGTCATGAGTGTGTATGCAAGACTACATGCCAACACTGTGAACAGTGGAGTAATGATCACCATTCTAGTTCTTTTCCAAGCACTGAATCCTAATCATGTTGTATTTGTTCTGTATTGGGAAGGAAATTAAAAAATTATACATCTATTGTGAAAAATTCACATTGGCTTCGTTTAAACTTGAGCGCATGAAGTCACAATGGCCCCGGGAAGTCTGAAGGAATGAAGTCACACTTACAGTTACTTAGATGGTCTATTGATCTAGAGTATTATTCGTATATTATCCTATATTAGTGTATTAAACTTGGGGCTGGTTGCCCATGAGCGGACCCGCATAATATTGTAGTGATAGTATCAAGTTTGCAGAGTTTATAGGTATTAAAAATTTTGACTCAGTTGGAGTCTGGACCGCATGCCAGTGGGAGAAAGATTTCAAAAATTAAATAGCCACTTGCATAAGATCTTTCCCAAACTTCCAAGCCCTAAAGTTCCTCATCTAATCAAGTTCCAACATTCGATCTAGAGATTAATCATTCGTCTTGGGGGAAGAACATAAAGTAAGTGGTTCAAAACCCTAACTGCCTCTAGCATCTTAAATTTGATGTTGCAGTAGTAATTTTCTTCTCAATTGCATCAATTATATATTACAATTTGATTTAAATTTTAATTTTATTATTATGTAATGATTGTATTATTTATTTCAACGTTGGAATTAGTTATTGATTATAATTTATTATTATTATAGCAACATTATCAACATGTCTTTGGGTAGTTATTGTAACTTGATAACTATTTCGTTCAAATTGAAATGGATTTAAAAACTAAAAAATTAAGTGGTGCTCAATTAAAAAAAAACTAGGCAAAAAATTGAGGAGGAAAAAAATCTTTTGAAAAGATACCTAAAATAAATATATTTTAAGTGCATCAAATGAAACATTTAAAGAGTCAAATGTAGTTTTTAATGAAAATGAGAAACTATTCTTCAGTTAGTGACAAAAATAAACCAATCAAAGACATATAGAGACGAAAAACACAAGAGTAAGGAGAACACCACAACAAGAGGAGAACATGAAAATACTATTGTTAAACCAATTGTTAAGGGAACATTTCATTGTAGATCCCGATCCTAAAAAAGGGGTAATAGACAACGAACAATAGAAGATATAATTTTAAATACGCCAAAACAAGATATGGAAGTTGATTTTTTCAAATTCAAAATGCCAATACTCAGATTGCTTTCAGATATCTTTCTAAAGGTTTTGTTTCACCAAAAAACTTTTAAAAATGAACGAAAATAAGAGAATGGTTGCTTTACTCAGAGTCAAAAGGAGTGGTATGCATTTCCTTGTCACCTTTTCAACAAAATAACAACATTTTCCAAAATTGTATTTAATGATTGCGAAAAAAAAATGCATCAACTCGTTTACGAGGAGCACAAGGTTTCCCCTGGATCATAGGACCTCAATACTAATTTCATCAGTCGAGTAAGTAATGTTTTTTTGGGAAAGGGGGAAAAAAAAAAAAAACGAGTGGATTTGCACTTGCAATTCAATACCAAATGAAGGAGAGGATTGGAGGAATGTTTTAAAGTGTATTGTTTGCATGGAAATTCCTTGTACTAGAGGTATTGCCTTTCGTGGTAGGTGACAATTTATTAGGATCTTCTAGAAATAGAAATTTTTTAGGAATTTAGAACTTATTGGAGAGTTTGACCCATTTTTGAAAATCACCATTTCAAATAATGGAAAGGCATGAAGAGGAGTTCCTATTATTTATCTACGGAAAATGTAATGAATTTATTGACATGATAGCACAAAAAGTATAAAAAAATAAGTTGAAGACTCCACAACACAAAATTATTTTTAAATTATGGTTGAGTCAACACTTAATGTTCGCTCACATGATCAGTTAAAATTGTGGTTAAGGATGTTTCTTAAGAAGGAATTCCAATGAATGATTTTAAAATACATTCCTTGGTTGGACACAAATCATGTGATTTAGAAGGTTTGTACTAACAACACTTAGATGACTATGCCATTAATATCAAAGATTTCGAGGGCAAGGCATATGATAATGCAAGTAACATGTTTGGAAACATACACAGGTATACAAAAATAGGATAAAATCACACATTTATGGCTGAGTTTTGTACCTTGTTCAGGGCATTCCTTTAAATCTTGTTGGATCTTTAGCTGCAGAATGTTGTACAAACTATAGATTTTTTTTCACTACTTCAACTTATTTACACTTTCCTAGTGACTCAACTTATCGGTGAAGGAGAATTTTATTGTTTTTTGTTTTGGATGGAATTTGTCCCGTTGTAAAAACACTCTTTATAAAACAAGATGGTCAGATAGAGATGATGCAGTTAAAGCACTTTTCTTGGATTAGTAAAATTCAAGATGTTTCCTAATTACAAAACAAGACAAAATATTCAAACAACACCACGTGACTGAAAGCACGTGTATTCACGAAATACTAGAAAAGTTAGAAATAGAAATTTGTGTGATTTTTTGTATTTGGCCTAGTTATTCTTGAAGAATGGATGAACTAGCAAATATCTACAAAAGTAGGCCATGAATTAACTATGGTTGTGACTAGTATAATTCATTGAGAGATTATATTCAAAATATTAGAGAGGGGAGGAATTTTGATAAATATGAGCAACATGCTAAAATCATTAGTGGAAAGAAGAGTAGAAATTGATAATAAAAGAAAAAGAAAAAAGAATTTCACTTTGATGAAACGAGAGATGTCAAAATTCACAGATTGGGAAGGGATCGTAGAGGGTGGAGGTATTCTATGTTATTATAGGACAATTTAAGGGAATTATCAAGAAGAATGAATCATATATGTGTTAAATGATAGGTTGGAAATTTTAAAACAATTTTAAAATATCTGATAAGAGACAATAATGAAATGTCTAAAATTCTTTAGTTATAAAAGCATATAACACAGGACTTGGGAAAACCTCCCTTGACATTGAATTTGCTTCCATTTCCAAGGGCATAGCAAGACGTGAAAACTTGAAAGGATATTCATCAATGTCAAAATATTTTAAGGAAAGAAAAAGTGGACTAGACACCACGTTCAAATCTAGTGTTGCAATACGAATTTTTCATTGCCTTCCTGTTGAAAATTGTAGTTCTGAGAGAGAATTTTCCACTCTAAAACGAAGGTAAAAAGCAATTTAAGGTCAACAAGGGTGATTGATGATGAAACTAAATTGAATAGCCTTTATTTTTGACAACTGAACGCGACATCGCTACACATAAATTATTATGATGTCATTGATAGTGTTGCTAGGAAAAGGTAGGTAGGAGAAAAACCTTTATAACTTTAATTCCAAATGTGTTAAGAGTTATACTATAATTTTTTTTAAAACATTGCACATACAAGTGGCTTGCTGGTCTGGTGGTGGGAGGGGGGAGCACACTAGAAGTATGGCATAAAGTGATCAGAAACCTATGAATTTGGCCCTATTTCTTCTACAAGTATGATCACAGGGGGTTCAAGAGTTCTATATGAAGTTAGGGGAACAGCAAGGTGGTTTATCTCAAAATAAAAGAGGATTGGAAACTTGATCATAATTGTATATTATATCATCCATAGGGATCATATTAAGAGGGACAACAACAATGTGTCTGCAACTTTCAACCAAAAGTGGTATGGACTTGATTATAGGGTATGGTAAATTTTATACTAGAAGAAGTACACCCTTGTGCTTGTGATTGGTATATTTTTGATCAAATTCTCTCTCCTCATGTTCTATGGATAGACAATATGGAAACACCTATACGGGACTGTGGGTATCCCAACACAGTGAGAGTGAATTTCCATATTTTGAAGGGTTGGTTCCCTTTCAGTGAATACACTAGCTAGAGCATTGAATTGAGGTAAAGGTTTAGAATAGTAAAGAATTAAATAGAAGGGAGTGATACACCATAAATTGTTCAAGAGAACTACTGGTCATTAGATATGTGCAAAAACTGATAATGAATAACAATAACCTTACATGAGCCAGAGGATCTTGAGGTGATATTATTTTTTTTATGTTGTACATAATCAAAGAAGACAAAATTTAAGTTGAATTTTATTTTTATATTCTAATATATAATGCGTGTACACTTTCAAGTAAAGAATAATATAAATTCATTTCCACATTATAAAACAAATAAATGTAAAGGTAGCTAGTTATCCTCCTCGTCCTCATGCTTGTCCTCGCAGTCTTTTCATTTTGTGTCTAAAAATATCTCAAGAAAGGGGAGAGGGCATGTCAATGTTTGAGTCTAGTGGGGACAACACTTCTTCATCCTCGACATTTATCATTAGTGCACTGGGAAGTATATCATTAAGACTAGATGGGGAAACACATTGCCATTTGGATTTTGGATTTCTTTTACTGAGAAGGTCTTGCCCCGATAAAGATTTGTAATAAAATTATAAAATGTGATAGTTGAATTAATTAAAATGAATTTGAATAAAAAACTAAAACAAAAAATTATACACTGGAGTTGCTAACTCCTTAGCAATAGACAAATGACAAACTCATCTCAAAAAAAGAAAGTTGTCATCTAATATACAAGTTGTATTGGAGTTATTCAATGAAAAGATATATTTTTTAATTAAAAATAAACTACAAGTTAATACTTTTGTAGTGGGTCCTTAGATGCGAGGGAAGTCTTTTTGTATAAACATGTTGGTCTTTTTCATAGGACACCTAAGGGTATTGATAACCAATAGACCTATTATTATTAAGTTGTATAATTAAAATTTTAAAATGTGAATGATTTTTTTTTTTTTTTTTTTTGTTACAAAATTGTTGGAAACATGTTGTATATTTTCCATGAATTACCCCCTTCAAGATTGTACAACTCGGTAAGACGTATAACCTGACATGACTATAGCAGGGTCCGAGTCATCCCCTCGGTTGGAGATTTAGCCCCCAATATTTTTTAGGGTTTTGTATATAAATTTTCGGGCTTGTATAGGTGGTTTGATGCATGCAATTTTTTGGGTGGTTAGATAACTCATGATTTATGGGGAGTCATCACAAGTTGTATTTTTGGCCCATGGTTTTGGTACCCATTGTATTGTAATACTATTACGGTGATTTCCTACTAATGTGCTTACATATAGCTAGGCATGCAGTAGGATAAAACAAAATTGGGAAGTACATTATTGTATTGTAAACTGTTGAGTTAATGCAATAAAGAAGAGAAGTTATTGTGTTGTTTTTTTCCCCAAAAGGGTTTTCCCAAAAAAAATATTGTGTACACCATTTTTTGTCTCTATTTTATATTAAAGATTATGTGAAGTATTATTTCTGTCACAATTGTTTGTCCAATCAATTTTTCTTCATTTGGCATCAAAGCTAGATTTTAGCTTTGTGTGAAGAGTTAGGGTTTCTGAAACCTATGATAAACTTTTTTGAGTGGGATTTTTGTGTGTGATATTTTTTTTGAGAAAAAGGAAAATGACTAGAAGTGCAAGGATTCAAATCAAAAAAATTAATGGCCAATATTTTGAGTTATGGAAGATCAATATAGAAGATATTGTTGTGGAAAGAGATCAATTAGTTGGCATGTTTGGAATTATGTTTGCGAGTATGGAGATAGAGGATTGGAAAAGTTTGATAAGAAGGCAAAGAGTTTAAACAAATTGTGTCTATCACATTCAATTTTATTAAATGTATCAACATATAAAAATAAATGTGTTATGGGAAAAGTTGGGGACTTTGTATTAGACAAAGTCTCTAGCGAACAAATTATTTCTCTGGAAGAAGCTATATTCATTGAGAATGAATGACAGTGAATCTATCACATAACAGTTGAACTTCTTTAATAATATGGTAAGTCACTTAATTTATGTTGATATTAAAAAGGAAGAAGATAATAAATGAATTACTTTGTTGTGTTCTTTACCTAAATCCTGGGATGATCTAGTTATGGTTATTACTAGTACTATAACAACATTAGTAGTTGAGGATGTAGTTACAACTTTATTACCATAAGAAATGAGGCAGAAATCCTTTGAGGATTATCAATCAAAGGACACGTTATTTGTGAGAGGTTGTACCCAAGAGAAAAACAAGAAAAAAGGAAAAGCTAGAATTGTGGTAAAATAAGACATTTCAATAAAGTAAGTCATATGCAAATGTTGGATCTTCATATATGAAACCCTCTATTCAAGACTTGGGAGATTTATTCTTGATAGTTTCTAGCTCACATGAATGTTATGTCCCTGCATGAATGGTTGACTCAAATGCCTCTTTTCATATATGAATCCTCATCGGGATTGGTTATGTGAATATGAAAAAATAAATGGAGGGGAAGTATTATTAGGAGAAAAGTCAACCTATAAGATGATAGATCATAGGTCATGAGAGATTTAAATTGAGTTTTAGAGATGAATGGATTAAAACCCACCATAGTGTTTTGCACATTCCATGTTTGACTAGAAACTATAAATAATATAATAGAAAATCAAAAGGATTTAAGATGAATGATTCGGCTGTGTAGGTAGTTTTTTCCAAGGATACCATTGTAAGATGGTTCGAGGAGCAACGACTATTAACAAGAGGATTTTATATAGGAACATTGAATTTCAATATTGAGGAAAGCATTGTGAGTGATGAGTGCAATAACTATGTGGTTCTGGAGGATAATAAAGATAATTCATACATTTCCTATAAATAAGATGGTGTTGTAAAAACATAGATGAAACATATTGCAGAGAAATGCCTTTATGCATTAAAACCAAAGGTATGGTTGAAGGAATTTATGATTATCCTTTAGATTTTGATTTTTGTGAGCATTGTGTGTTTAAGAAGTAAACTAGAGTAAATTTTCAGAACAATGTTGCAAGATCAGAAGGAATTTATACATTTAATACCGTAGACACCCCAAAATTACATACTTATTCCCAGTACTATCCAAGTTCACATCCTAGGATCATATCCTCTTATGATTGATTAATCCAATTAATTAATCAATATGATCTTAATGATAAATTAATTAAATATTTAATTTCAAGAGTCAACTTTTGTAACTGATGGATATACAAATGTAACTGATAATATGTACAGTAATGGAAAAGCAATAAGAAAGCAATAATATGAAACCCTAAGCAAGAGAGAGGGGGAAGACTTAATTGATTTCACACAATCATGGAGATGATTTGGGTGTTGGCTCCCAGATCTACACTCCGGGGAAGAGAGGGAGGCACATGCATACAAAAGACTGGGCAGAGAGATATACCCACACAACTTGTCGTTATGTAGCCGAGGATGAGGTCTTCTCCCGCCCACCTGTATTCACTCTCTCTGAGGGAGTGATGGGGAGGCACCTCTAACAAAGGGTGTGGAATATTTCCCTGCTACTTTTGACTCTCTCTAAGTATGGGTGAGAGGACCCAAGACATGGCTATGTAGGGTACAAGATAGGGGAAGGAATCGGGAAAACATATCTTTCTAGTCCGCTAGGGACGAATCAGTCAGATGCATCCACTGAATGCAAACACTCACGATGCTTCCACTGAATTTCAATCTCACTCAAAAGAGTGGTTACGAAGCAATGTAAGAACCCAGTAACCCCAATACAGGTTGCTAAAGGAAAGTTTGACATAATCCACACATTAACCCCAAAAAATCTACATGAGTCATTCCAGAATAATATCGAGGATTCTAAATAATGAGTGAAAACACTTAAGGTATGTGCATTGACAATGTATTTTAAAAAGCAAATATGTATAAAATGAACATTGCTGATTGTTAGGATATAAGGGATAAAATATGCGGAATAATCCCTCACAAAATCGCAACAGTAGAAACTAATATGCAGAAAATATTACAGATCTCAAATAAAATTGTAGAATAAAATAACACAACACAAAGAGACAGTATTTAACGTGGTTCACCCAATTTGGCCTACATCCACCAAGAATCACTTGCTCAGATTTTATTACAAGCCACCACTCTCTCAATACAATACCCAGATCTGTTTGGAGCTATGCTCAACAAACTCTACAGAATTCACACCCGAATTCAAAACACATATGTAATGTTACCTTATGTCTACCATATGCACAAAACCATATAATTAGACAACTGCTTAAGCAATTTTACAAAACCGTGGGTATCAAAACCATGGGCCAAAATCGTCCCATAAACCTATGGGTCAAAAAACCCGCCCATATGAGAAAATCACGTTTCCCGATATATCGGGCACGTTTTAAGGCCCAATTTTGTTTTGGGGGGGCTGCGCCCCCAAACCCCGGCAAGACAACGTGGAAAGTGTACAATATTCTTAGTGTATAGTCTTCAACACTTTCTCACATGAAAACAAGCTCCATAACCTAACAATATTCCACTTAGAGACTAGTTTTCCTCTGAGCAAGCTTCTTAACCCTTCACTCGTTTCCATGAAGACCAACCAAAGCTGAACACAGCTTCAGTTTTTCCCTTGTGACCACCTTGGTCATCATGTCTACAGGATCTTGACTGGTATGAATCTTCTCCAGCTTCAACTTCTCTTCCTCCAAAGTTGTCCTAATGAAATGGTACCTTAACTGTATATGCTTCGTCCTAGAGTGGAAAGCAAAGTTCTTAGCTAGGTGTATAACACTTTGACTATCACTATGCAACTTTCCTTCCTCCTGCTTATGCCCCAACTCCTCAAGTAATTGATATAACCAAATCATTTCCTTGCTTGCGCATGTGGCAGCAACATACTCAACCTCTGTGGTTGACAAAGCCACCAACTTTTGTAGTCGTGAAATCCAGCTTACTGTTATTCCACCTACACTGTAAACATAACCTGTTGTGCTCCTCATGTTGTCTACATCTCCAGCCATATCTGAATCTACATAACCACACAAAGTGGTGTTTGATCCACTATAGCACAAAACTGTCCCCATGGTCCCTCTCAAATACCAAAGGATCCACTTTACTGTGCCTGCCAGTGATCTCTACCTGGATCACTCATAAATCTACTCACCGCTCCCACTGCATGGGCAATATCAGGCCTAGTGCACACCATGGCATACATCAAATTGCCAACCGCTGATGAGTAAGGTACCTTGGACATCTGGTTTCTCTCCTGCTCTATCTTGAGACACTGCTCCTTTGATAACTTGAAATGGCCTGCCAAAGGAGTCCCAACCGCTTTAACATCTTTCATATTAAACATCTCCAAGACTTTCTTAATGTACTCCTCCTAAAATAAAGTTAGCTTCTGTTCCTTCCTATCCCGAGATATCCACATACCAAGGATTTGTTTGGCTGCCCCCAAATCCTTCATAGCAAAGGATTCACTTAGCTGCTTCTTGAGTACTTTTATATCCTGCATGTTTTTACCTGCAACCAACATGTCATCCACATACAGACAAAGGATAATATAACTGCCATCCTCAAATTTCTTTTTATACACGCAATGGTCAGAATGACATCTAATATAACCTTGCTCCATCATGAAGCTATCAAATTTCTTATACCATTGACATGGAGCTTGTTTCAAGCCATACAAGATCTTCTTCAGTTTGCACACCATCTCCTCTTTACCTTTGACCTCATATCCCTCTAGTTGCTACATATATAGTTCCTCCTCCAAATCACCATGGAGAAATGTAGTCTTTACATCAAGCTATTCTAAGTGCAAGTCTTCTGTTGCAACCTTTCCTAGAACAGTTCTAATATAAGTCATTTTTACTACAGGAGAAAAAATCTCATCAAAATCTATACCTTTTTTCTGTGCAAACCCCTTGACCACCAACCGGGCCTTGTATATTTTCTTTCCTCCTTCTTCCTCTTTGACTCTGAACACCCACTTGTTCTGTAATGCTCTTTTTCCTTCAGGTAGCTTCACCAAATCCCATGTCTGGTTCTCCATGAGAGCCTGATGCTCCTCATCCATGGCTTGCTCCCACTTCTTCCTGACATCTACCTGCATTGCTTCATCAAAGCTCTCTGGCTCTCCACTATCAATGAGTAATAAATAATAAAGAGAAGGAGAAAAACGTTCAGGTTCTCTTCTTACCCTAGAAGACCTCCTCAATATAGGAGTTTGGGGTTCCATTTGAGGAGGTTCCTAAATTGATTCATGTGTCACTTTCCCATCCGGAAGATTCTCTACCGATGCATATTCTTTTTTGGATTCTTCCCTATTTTCCTGCAACTGCTGCTTATACATGACTTTCTCATTAAATACCACATCCCTAGATCGAATGATTTTCTTTTCCTTAATACTCTAACATTTATATCCAAAGCCATTACCACCATAACCAATGAAAGTACATTTTTCAAAATTAGCCTCTAGCTTGGTCCTATCATCCTTGTCTATATGGACAAACACCTCACATCTAAAGACTTTAAGAAATGAATAATCAACTTTCTTACCATACCAAGCCTCCTCAGGTATACCTCCATCCAAGGCACTTGAGGGTCCTCTGTTTATCAAGTACACAGCTATGCTCACCGCTTCTACCCAAAAAGAAAGAGGTAGTCCTGCATGTAACCTCATGCTCCTAGCACGTTCCATTATTGTTCTGTTCATCCTTTCTGACACCTCATTCTGCTGCGGAGTTCCTGGAACCATATTTTTCCTGCAGATTCCATTCTTAGAACAATAATCATCAAATTCATTACTGCAATACTCCCCTCCATTATCTGACCTGAGACATTTTAGCTTAAGACCTGTTTCATTCTCTACCAAGGCTTTCCATTTAACAAAAGTGTCAAATACATCAGATTTGTTTCTAATACAATAAACCCAAACTTTCCTTGTTACATCATCAATAAAAGTAACATAATAACTTGAACCCCTAAGAGATGATACTTGAGCTAGCCCCCATATATTAGAATGCACTAGCTCTAACTTACTCTCTTTCTTTGTAGGTCCAACCTTGAGAAAACTTACTCACTTTTGTTTCCCATATATACAGTCCTCACAGAACTCCAAACCTGTTTCTGTATATCTAGGAAAATCCTTCTTTATGATCTCCATGCCCTTATGGCTCATATGACCGAGCCTATAGTGTCACAAT
>JAHRHJ020002479.1:0-11811 GCA_019776745.2 Taxus chinensis | reverse complement strand
AGAAGAAGAAGAAGGAAGATGTTCTCACGAACACCCCCGAAGAACAAATTTCGAAACCCCAAGCATTCTACGTAACTCAAGGTAGCGGGGTGATGCAAAAGGATTCGTAAAGATGTCTGCAACCTGCTGCTGAGTCGGAATGTAATCCAAGCAAAGAACTCCATCCTGAATGTGCTGAAGAATGAAGTGGATGTGTATCTCAATATGCTTGGTCCGCTGGTGCTCAACTGGGTTGTGAGAAATGTGAATTGCACTTTGGTTGTCACACCAAAGTACAGTCGGTGAATCATGTGGGAATCCAAACTCTGTCAATAACTGGCGAAGCCAAAGAATTTGCTGAATCGCTGTAACTATAGCTAGAAGTGGAACACCTGTCATCAATAGAACCTACCCAATCTGAATCTGTATACCCAACCAACTGAGTAGAACCCCTAGTGTAGTGTAGGCCAAAGTGGGAAGTGCCATGCAAATAGCGCAAAATCCTTTTAGCATCCTGCCAGTGACTACTATGAGGAGAATGTGAAAACTGAGATACAAGCCCTACTGCAAATGAAATATCAGGGTGAGTATGGGTCAAGTACATGAGACTCCCAACCAACTACCTATACAATGTAGGATCACAAAGTGGTGTGGTACATGTGGAAGTAAGAGTAACTCCAGACTGAAAAGGAGATGGACTTGGCTTGCAATCAGCCATATCAAAGCACCTAAGAAGATCATGGGTGTACTTTTACTGACTCAAATGAATCCCTGAATCTGTCTGAGAAATCTGCAAACCAAGGAAATAATGCAATAGCCCAAGATCTGTCATGTCAAACTGTGTAGAAAGAGCCCTCTGAATACTTTGAATGTGGGAAGAAGAGCTGCCAGTAAGTAACAGATCATCAACATACAAGACAAGTATCACAATATCCTCACCAACATGCTGGAGATACACTGTATGATCAGAGTGGCAACGAACAAAACTAGTAGATAGAAGAAAAGAATCCATCTTCTCATACCAAGCCCGAGGGGCTTGTTTGAGACCGTAGAGAGACCTTCGGAGCCTACAAACAAGAGAAGAATCCTGAACAAATCCAGCCGGTTGCTCCATGTATATTTCCTCTTGTAGATCTCCATGTAAGAAGGCGCTCTTCACATCCATCTGGTATACGGGCCACCCCTGTGATGCAGCAATAGCAAGTACAAGGCATACAAAATCCATCTTGGCAATGGGTGCAAAAGTCTCAGAGTAATCAATACCTTCAACTTGTGAAAAACCCTTTGCAACAAGATGAGCCTTATACTTGTCAATGGACCCATCAGCTGCGTATTTGGTTCGGTATACCCACTTACACCTAACCATATTTCTTCCTTTAGGAAGAGATACCAAATCCCAAGTATGATTCTTCATCAAAGAAGAATACTCAGCTGTCATCACATCATCCCACTCCTGTATCCCATGAGCCTTTGAAAAATACTGTGGATCCTCAGAAACTACCTGACACAAAAGTCCAGAACCTGTAGAATGTGCATGATGATGCCTAGTGGGTGGAAGATCCTCTATGAAAGGTGTTGCCTCAGAAACTGTAGTACGAGCCCACTTAGGCATAGTGACAACATCAGTGGGAATAGGATCCTCAATGGCATCTATAACCTCCTCATCAATCTCCTCAAAGAAAGGATCCTCAAGATGAGATGAAGAAGAAGAAGGAATGGAAGAAGATGAAGAATCATGAGGAGTGAAACGCTCATCAAACTGAACATGTGTTCGAAAAATAACATCATGTGTATCAGGATCTAAAAGATGATAAGCTCTCATGTCCTCACAATACCCTACAAAGATCAAGGGTTTACTCTTCTTATCCAAAGCTTTCCTTTTCTTCTTTGGCACAAAGGCCCAAGCATGGCTCCCAAAGACTCAAAAAAATGAGACATCTGGCTTAGTGTTGGACCAAGCTTCCTCTGGAGTCAAATGCTCAAGTGCTCTATGTGGTGTGTGATTCTGAATGTAGTTAGCACAATTAACTACTTCTGCCCAATAGATAGGAGGTAAATCTCTAGAATGCATCATACAGTTAGCCATTTCCTTCAAAGTTCTATTCTTCCTTTCTGCTAAGCCATTCTGTTGTGGAGTATGAGGAACATAATGCTGGTGAATAATGCCTTGAGTTGCCAAAAATTTAGAAAACTCATTGCTGAAGTACTCCCCCCCATTATCAGTGCGAAGGTTCTTTATGCTACTAGAAGATTGTTTCTCGACCAAAGCCTTGAAGACTTTGAAGTGTGAAAAAACATCACTTTTGTACTTGAGAAAATAAACTCAAGTACTCCTCGAGAAATTATCAATAAATGTGAGTGCATACTTAGCTCCATTGAAAGATGGGGTAGGAAAAACCATCAAGTCACTATGCACAAGCTCAAGTGGTGAAGAAGCTCTCTTAGACAAATTCTTAGGAAATGGATCTTGGTGTTGTTTCCCTAATGCACAACCATGACAAACTCCCTCAAGACAAGAAACTCTAGGAAGACCATCTACCATACCATGAGTGCTCAACTCCTTCAAATATCTGTAATTGAGATGTCCAAATCTTTCATGCCAAAGCTTACTCTCTGAATCTGCATGAGAAACCAATCCTGTCCCTATAGAAGAAGTGTCATCAAAACCCTCAAAGTGATATAGTCTAGAACTATGATCAACAATACCCTGAGCAACAAGTGAATAAGGCTCCAACAAAGTTCTTACTTCTGCCCCATGTGGTGTAAAAGTCACTGTTTTCCCTTGACCAGAATGACAAATTTGATATACAGAAAGCAAATTTGTAGTGATGTTAGGAACATATAGTGCATCTTGGATATTGCCACCATCAAGTTGTATATCACCTTTTCCCTCAACAGAAAGAAAGGAAGAATCTCCAACCTCAATTTTGGAAGTAGAACTCAAACCTAGAGAAACAAAAGACTCCTTGGAAGAAGTCATGTGATGAGAAGCACCAGAATCTATAACCCAATTGTCTGCAAGTGGTGACTGAGATCTCCCAACAACATTAAGTGCTTTTCCATGCTGATTAGAAGGAGGTGGAGTGGAGATAGAAATTTTGTGTTTCTTGACTGCATCCTCTAAGGCTTGCATTCACTTATAACACCTATGTTCTTCATGATTACTACCCCCACAAAAAGAGCATGAACGGCTAGACTTATTCTTGGATTTAGAAGACTCCTTGGGTTTTGAGTTGTTTTCTTTGGGTTTAGGAGCATTTTGAGATGGAGAAGGTGTGGATTTGGTTTTACTTTTTGGTTTTCCCTTGCCCTTAGGATTAGATGCAACTAATGCCTTTTGAGAGGTGGAAGACTCAAGGTGAGACAATTTGGATTCTTCCCTAGTAAGTCTTTCACAAAATGTTTCTAAGTTAGGCATTTTGAATGTGTCACCTAAGGCATCCATGCTAGAGAAAAAGGTAGAAGAAAAATTTGGAATGGTCCTCTCAACTTGGATAGAATCAAGTAAACACACTCTTCATCTTTCTTATCTCTTCCACTCCCCTTCAACTGTGTCAACAAATGCTTGAACTTGGTAAGATAGTCTATAATTGTTGGAAAATCTTCAGGATTAAGAGAGGTGATCTCAATTTCAAGTTGCATGGCTCTCATATGATCCACCTTACCAAATAAATCCTCCAATTTCTCCCATATTTTGAAAGGAGAGTCACATTTTTCCAAATGAAACAAAAGACTGTCACTTACATAAGTTCCTATCAAACCCATACACTCATCAAATTTGCACTGGTACTGAAATTTCTCATATTCTCTAGTGAACACTGGTTGTTCTGAAGAAGTTAAAGCCCATAATCCTTTCCACTTAATTATTGTTTCCATTCTTGGTTTCCATGTGTGGTAATTATGTGTTGTTAATGGCTCAACATGATCTAATGTAGAAGTAGATAAAGACACCATCCTCAAAAAATCACCAAAAGAAATGCAAGAACCAAGCAATGCAACAAGACCCCCAAGCAATGCAACAAGAGCCCCCCCAGATTTTGGCACTTTATAATGAGTGTGTGTTACAATATGGCACTTTATAATTATAGTGTGATTCTCAAAATAAATATTTCCAATGGAAAGAGCATGAAAAACAAGCACTTTTGCAAAAAAACGGAACTCAAATATGAGTTACCTATAAAAAGATACAAGCTTTCCAATATTATGCTCTACTATTTATTTTGGTTGCCACTAAAATAAAATAAAATGCTCTTTCCTTCACCAAACAAATAAAATGAAAGGGGGCTGGAGTTAAGCACCTACTAGTAGGAATCACAAGCTTTAAGCCCTCATATGACCATACCATATGACCAGGGGCTAAGGGTGTTGCTACTATTTTGGGGTGTGTCGCTTGTTTTCGAGAAAGTCACATCCAACTGCTTATTCTAGTAAAAAATACTATTTCTGGACTGTGCTCAAAAATGACCTTCGCCACCTAAAATAGTAGTCTGTGGATTTTCCTAAAAACCTAGCCAAAAAAGGAAAGACCCATCGTTTCTGATTGCACTGCAACCTGGGTTTTCCTTCGCAATGTTGAAAAAAATCCAGGTAATTTTCTGGGTTTTCTTCCATGTTTCTCTACAAACCAACAAAAAAAAAAAAACCAAAAAACTGACTGCCTCCAGAAATGGTCGAGTTTACAGTCAATCTTAGGGTTTTTCCACCTTCTGGATCCAATGGAAGCCTCTGTTTTGCATAAAAATGCACGCAACAACAAAATACAAGCAAATCCCTAATATATGAATATATAAAAAATTTATTTGCAAAATAAAACTTACAGACAGTCAATAGCAATCTCCTACTCTGATACCATAAAAGGAATGATAACCAGATCATACCAAGCCAAGAACACAGATGCTAATCAAACACCACGATCAATAAGATGAAAGTAATTCACCAGAATAACTTTACATAAACCTTTGCAAACAAATGAGCAACAATATCATATATTATTATGGAACTCAATGAAATACAATGAGAATGGGCCTTGCTTATATAGGCAAGGAATAACAATCTAAGAACCAGTCAAGGTCGTAGATCAAGCCATAAATCATGGAAAGAACTAGTCATCAAAGAACTAGTCAAGTCCATAGATTTATGAGAGAACTAGACATCAAGGATCTAGTCAATACCATATAGAAAGAACTAGTCAATACCATAGAAAGGAAAGAACTATACCTAACAACTAGATAATATCTCCCTAATATCTAAATAAATAAAAAGAAATATCCACACACATAAGTGGGTGAGGATAAATACAATGGTAATAAAGTACCTAGGTGAACATGAGCTAAGGTAAATAAAGATCTAGGAACAGTGTGAAATTGTTAGTGGATGATATCGGAAGTAGTGGAAGGAAGATTTTACAGGAGGGATTCTTCATGTAGATGAGATTTAAGGAGGGGGGTGAAGGACATTTCGGAGTAACGAGTGAAAGAAAATGGAGGAGAAATGTGAATGGTAGACAAGGAGGGAACACGATAAATAGCTGTGAAGGTGAGCCCTTGTTTTTCAGTTCCACCAATGTCGATGGTCGCACGTTATAGAGTGAGGCCTTGGGATTTGTGGATGGAAATAGCCCAAGCCATTTTTACTGTAGTTGTCTTCTGTTTCCTCTAGAAATTGGCGGAATGGGGACATTTTATGGGTTATTGGTATCCTAATGAGGCCCTGTGTACCGATCAAACTTGAATACCAAAAATAAAGGCAAAGTAGGTGGCCTGGAGGAGCTTTCATAGATAATATCTATGATGGAACCTATGGAACCATTAACAAGACATGTTTCAACCCAAAATTTTGTAGAAAGCATGGATTTTTGGTTGATGCAAAGAAGAACTTTGTGTTTCAATTGATCATCATTGGCCTCGCCAGATTCAGCACGCCTTGTTTTTTGAGCAATCGATTTGGCAATTGGCAAGTTGAGTGATTTCAACATTTGTAGGTTGTGGTTGTCAACCAGGTCATTCGTTTCAAAAAGATGTGGCCCTTATTTGAAGTAATTTATTTCCTGTTCAGAAAGGCAAGAATCGGTCCTAGACATAAGCATTTACCAATCTTGCAAGATGGGGAAAGAGTTACGAATGTTGACAAGCATTCTTTGGAATGAAGCTTATGCGGGGGTGGAGCCTTGTTGCCTAAAAAAAAATGTCAAGGAGATGGTTGTTGTGAAGTTTCTTCCATAGGTTTGCGTCGTAGGAGTTGCTAGCATAAAGAGTAATGTCCATGAGGGTGGAAGTTATCTGAGGTTGCCAATGAGGATGATAGAATGATTACCAAATTCAGATGTTCTGTGGTGAGGAAAAGCTTCTCGAAGGCATGATAGTCAATTTTAGTGAGAAATTTTGGGCCTATGAAACTCATTTCATCAATTAGAATGTACTGGATATGTTTAAGGGACTCTTGAAGAGATGACAAAGCTTGTCCTTCCAAGGGTTTGATTTCTTTGATAGGAATGCGAAGGCATGCATGTATAGTGGAGGTGGAAATATTGAATGCTGCGACTCTAGTCGGGGTGAGAAAAAGGAGAGGTGATTGACTGGGGGTCGATGCGGAGGAAAATGAGGACCTGAAAACATTAATTAGGAATGATTTTACCATACCTGCAGTGCCTTAGATTATTAGCTTTAGTGGAGGTACGTTGCCCCTTCTTGAATAATGGAGAAGAACAGTATCGAAAGCCAATTGTTGTTTTGGAGATAAAGTAGAGGTGTGGTGAGGCGGGACTAGTATGTATGCAAGGTGGAACATGCAGGCTTTGTGATCTTCAATAAAAGTTGCTCTAATGGATTGCAAAGTAGGTGGAATGTGGTGGGCATTCCAATTGTGAAGGGTGTCAAAATCATGGAGACCCAACATGTGGAGGCTATCAAGGCTAGAGGAAATGCCTAGTCATACGTGACATAGTATCTTCCATTCTTGTAGGACCTCAGGAGCCTCTAATGCTTCTTCTTTGGAGTCAGATGAAACTGTTAGAATGGTGCGTGGAATTTGTCGCCGAATGAGCAACATGCCACGACCTTGTATCGATTCTTGAAAAGGTTCCAAGTGGATATTTTTTCTTGAGGGGTGGAACCAATATCTGTAGGGATAATCTAGAAAGGCTTGTACAACAGGAGCTCAGACCAACAGAAAGAGCTCGAATGAAGGTGATTCTTGTGAAGGAATACATGGAAACCTTAGAAAAACACAAACAATAACGAGGAAATATCGAGGTTTCCACTTATTTCCAGTGCAATATTTTTTGTAACTCTTGTCACTTGCAACTTCAATGAGGGAAAGGGATTCCATACTATTTGGACGCAACCTATAAGCATCCAAAAAAGGGATGTTTTTGGATCTTCACATTTAGCTTCAATCTATCTTCGCAAAAAATTTTCTTCCTACATTCAGTGTAACAAAAGCATGACTTCACATTACAAGGGGTAATTTTAGGAGCATGTGGCATGTTTCCTAGGCACTAATGTCATGTTCGACGACACGCATTTTTCTAAGTGTGACTGTAAGGGAGAATCTAGATCTGATCCTCTGGATATTCTAGAGAACATTTGGTGGTATGTTTCTAACCTTTGTTCTGCTTTGGAAGCGTATTTTGCAATGTATTTCAAGGACTGTATGTTGGGAAAGAACATGTTGACAATCAATGTTGGTCCTCCATATGGATAACATTGCTTGATTGTGTGTGTTTAAGCATTCATCATTTCTGGAAGGGAGGTATTTAATTGCACCACTCTCATCAATGAATAATGTAGAATTAAATCTAGTCTGCCATGGTGCATTATATCGACAATGAGGCTGATTATTATTTTTACATAGGCAAGTTATGTTCAGAGCATCTTGTGTGACGCTGAACACGATTAATTAATTCCTCTAAGTCCTACAGAGGGGAAGCAGCAAGAACATCTGTTGAGGGCAACAGGCAGGGATTGTCTTGGAGCGATCTATGAACAAAGTCTGACCAGGGGCAGCAGACTGTGGATTCCATGCAGAAATGTACAAATCAAAGTATTGCCTAGCTTTGTTTACAGATTCAGTATTCATCCAGTCAATATTATCTACATCGGGAGCGTCACCCAACCAAAGAAAACCATGCACATGTGCAGATCCTCTATGATGTCATTCATACCTATGGTAAAGAAAGGTGTACATAAGTACGTTATAGTAAATAAAACAAGCTACAAATAAATGTTTACAGAAGTGCGCTACAGTGGAAAAAACTAGGTGGAAGGGAAGTTTGTTACCTGTACCAGTAGTCTCTTGGTCCAAGGTGGTTCTATAGAACTTCTTCACGAAATATAGTGAATCTTTGATGCAGGTAAGCAGTTACACGATGAGGATGAGAAACAATGTTCTGCGTCCTAAATTGGTGTGTGGCCCGAGCATCATCTGGGGGATTTCCGAGCACGATATTATGAAGGTTTGGCCATTTTGTATCTGTCACACTTAAAGTGAAGAAGAGCATAGGCGAGCCCAATTGTTCAATCATGTCTGAGACTTCGCCTCTATTTTTTGACCAGAAGGAACGTGTCCCTTGCAAGTTTTTACCAAACCTCATCAAACTTTCAGGCAGGAAATCGTCTGGGAACTCCTGAAGACATTTCCAAAGTTCCCCAATAGTGGTTGGTGGGGATTCCCTGCTCAATATTTTTCCTCATGAAGACTACAGCCGTAGACTGGCTTCTATGGCTCATAATAAGGTTAAGGAGGTAGTAACAAAAACTTTGGTGGGAGCCAAAGCGGTTATCATGGTATTGCATTAAATGGAGGGCATACTCATGCATGTGAACCTCTTTCATTCGGGGTTCCTTAAACATTGTTGCACCTGTCGGGAACAAAGTTTGAAAATCCATAGAGAAAAGACCTTCTATGGTGTATTCATTAATTGGTGAAGAGCTAACTTCCGGCCAAGGAAAAGTGAAGGGGGTGTTTCAGTCATTTGAAAGTAGGTAGTGTTCCATCAACTCCTCTTCAGTACTAGTGTTAAGAACTGAAGGAAGGAAGGAGGATGTTTCCTGATGCTGGTCATCAGGGGTGTGCAAAAGGCCAACGACGGTTTGCAAGCTGAAGAAATCTGGAGTTGGAAGATCAACAGGAACTATGCTCAAACAAGAGGATATATTAGTTGGCTTTGGTGGCAGGTTGGAGAGGGCATCATTTTCGATAAGAACATCCTTCTAGTACGGGTCATTGGCAATTTTAAACTGCAAAGCTGCCTATACACGGGATCTACTTACATAGATTTCATACTTTGTTTGTTGCACACATGTCTTCTTTACCAGCATTAGGTCCAAATCATCTAGGCGAAGAGGAAGGTATTTGGTAATGGAAGAAATGATTTGCGGGAAACTGATAGTGTGACCAGAATATTTGTATTGGCCACTGTGCATTTGAGAAACTTGTAGAACAAGATTAATTCTAGCAATCAACATTTCTTCGAACCGGGTTAAAGATTTGAGAACGACAGGATGAGCGCCAGGGTCCATATTGTTCTAGGAAGAAAATTGGTGGCCATGTATTTCAGACTTGCATCTAATGCAAGTTTGTTTTTTGGCATGGAGGGTAGTTTTTATTCCAGGGTATTGTTCTAAAACAATGGCGCATGTGTGGATGTCTAACAAAAGGTCAATCATGTGATGGAATCGACGTTGGGCTTGCACCAGGGAGGGAATATGATCGAAGGAAATGTTGTCTGGTGAAGGATCAGTAGGTGGCTGCACAAGATTTTCAAACTCTGAATGGTAACTAGAGTAAAAGTTGTTGCAAGAAAGGGATGAAGAAGGTTGTGCAAGTGAAGGAGAAGGATGCATAGTAAGTGTGGGAAGGGTAGATGTTTGAAGTAGAAAAGCTAAATGGTTGGTAAGGTCAAGGATGTGAGGCAAAGTAGATGGAGGGTTTAACGACGACTGAAAGGATGGAAGGTTATTTTGCATGACAAGAGACAAAATGGGTTCTAAACAAGTAGCTCTTATTGTGGGCGCCGAAAAATGAGATGCTTGAAGTGAAAGGGACGATGTTTGGGTGGGGGGCGCGGATGCGGAGGATAGGAAGGTTCGAGGTGGCAGCTAACTTCTCTCGCCATTTGCTTGAGGCCACGAAATCTTTCATGCCTATGTGCGTTGATTTCATTTTTCGCAAGGCATAAACCTCTCTTCTCCTTTGACATTGTTCAGGGGTCGACATGTTTAAGAATTCGGAGTCCTGTAGAAATCAGAAAAGGATGGATGTAGTAAGGAAAATATTTAAAGATGAAACATGTAAGTATGAAATAGAGAGGAGACATATGTTAAGACAATTTTCGAAGCATTCCTTTGAACTACTTTTGTTATATCGAACAATGAGAAAGCTTTTAATTGAAATGGAAAGGATTGGGTATTGTAAAAATGTATAGTGATCGAACAGAAGAGAGCAAACAAAAGTGAATTTGTAGAGGCATGGAAAAGAAACAGATAAATATATGTCGACATTTTTTTTTACGTTTAAAACTATAATGAAGGATTAAAATATGAAGAATGTAAAAAACAGTAATTGCTATAGAACAAGAGCATGAACAATGCAATAAAGGATTCCATCACATACAGATATTTGCATAGCACAATTATACATTATAGCAACAAAATTATGTCTTTCAGTGATAACATAAGCATTTTTGTAGTTGTGGAATATGGATTTACATTGCGAATTCTATTGACAAAAATTATAGTAAAAGCCTAGGGCAAGCTGTGGGCGTTTTTAAAGTTGTGACACAACAAAATTCCACTCCTATTGTATGAATACAGAGAGAGGAGTACAAAATTAGAAATCGTTTGGGTTCAAAACTAGTTTTGATTTTTGGGGAAGAAAGAGTCAAGTAGGGGATGTGAGATCCTTTATTTTTTTGGAGTTAAGAATGACACATTTGAGCTTTTTGTTTCCCTAGAAAATATCTTTTCGTAAGGAGAGAGTGAAGTTATATTCATGGCCGATAATCTGATTTGTAATCTCGGAGGTGGCCTCATCATCTATGCAAAGAAATTGTAGGTCTTTTGTAGTGACACCCATGATGGATTCCACTGAACTATCAAACGTTGTAACTGATTGTAGCTCCCCCATGGCATATTTTAAATCTACATGAAGTGTGTATCTATACTTGCAGTATTGGACATGTGTTTTACAAGTTATGTAGAACCACGACCCAGCTTGCTCTGGAAGCACCTTTTTCCTGCATTGTTTGTCACCTTTAATGTTAGGGCATGCCATGTAGCAAAAATTATCCATTGAGATGTTTTTGATAACAACTTTGAGTGTAACCCATTAATTACTATCTGTACTACCCATCTTCAGGATTTTGAGATCGTGGCTATAACTTTCAGGTTGGTTGGCAGGCCGAGAGCTGTTTGTGATGGATAGTGTTGCAACAGAGTAATTATTTGATGTGATCCAATCATAAGTGCTTTAGTTTTGGGATTTTGGAGTGTTAAAAAAGCTTGGTGCAAGAGAGAGTATCTAGGGAAGTTCATTGAAATTGGAGACCCACGCTTCTTTAATGCCAAGACTGGTAACAAAGGAAACAGAAAGCAGCTCTTGAAGCTCTTTACCAAGATCTGTAAATGGTTCCCCATAAAGTGACAAAACACTAAATCCAGACATGTCTTTGAGTTGAAGCGTTCTTCGTACAGTTTCACTCTTATCAAGCTAACATATGGTGGAGATGGCAGATATTGCTAATACAAGGCCAAGAATGTCAATGGAGCGAGCCCCAACAGGTTTTCTAGGTATATCTTGATTGCTCGAAGTGGAAAATATGCATAGGTATTGTTT
>JAHRHJ020002478.1:0-11855 GCA_019776745.2 Taxus chinensis | reverse complement strand
CGCCTTGTTATGTGTCACATAGATTCCAATTACACGTATGCTAGGTTCGGGTTGATAATCCAAGGGAAGGGTGACTGGAAAGACTTGCAAGAAAGCACAAGAAGTATCAAAACCCCCAAAAAAGGAATATAAATGAATGGGCTAGACTGACCTCGAGCTACCCACAAACCCAGTGGGCTAACTACTGAGAGTTGCAGCTCCACATTTTAGAACCCCAAATGTATCCTGGTGAGTGTGTGCATAATGTTCCATAGGTGTTCTTATGCTAGTCACACTTTGTGAAGGAGCGAGTCAATAACTAGACGTAAAAAATGTAATAGAATGTGTGCATGGAATATAATAAAATCCCTCCTCTTGTGCTTGTGTGATGTAGATGAACCATCCTTGTCCTTGTGATGGAGCTAATGGATGCAAATGATCTCCAATTCGATGCAATTCTAGATGGATGATAGTAGTGAGTAGTACTTTGGTCCCTCATTATGGTCTCATAACTTTATATTTATAGGGTTCTCTTGATATAATTTTGTAATTAACCCCAAAATGGTCGACCACTAAAAAGACATGAAGCTGAAACAACGGGAAAGTGACAAAAAAGTGGCGGGAAATTTAAAAAAGGATCGAGGCACCCCTAGTTGGACCAGGGCACCCATGGGCGGCCCAGTACTAGCCTAGGTGCCTCAGTCAAGGCTAAAATAACATGAAATGACAAAAACTAACTGGGCATGTGGGTGCAAGAGGTCAGGAATGACGAAGGAAAACAAAGCAAGATGTCTAAAATATGGAGTTAATTTAGTACTTTCTTCACTCAAAAATCTTCTAAATAGTAGTATGAGACCGAGATTAAATAATATTGAAAGTGCATGATTTTATGACTACATTTTCCCCCCACTTTATGTTGGTGAGCAGAAAGCTCGGTAATATAAAGTAGATAGAGATGTGTACCTGATGTCCTTGAAAGATTGTAGTAGAAAATGCATCGAAGGACTAGACAAAGCGTGGAATGATAAAAAGATGATGGAACATAGAAAATAAAGATGAAAAAAAGTGTGAAAAAGTGATGAGAGTGAACCTAGGGTGGAAATGTGTGTGCAATTACTGATGTGTGTGATGTGCATGTATTGTTAGTATGATGTGTGCTGTCATGAAGTGTTGTTGTTGACGTCATTGTTGTTGTCATTATTGTTGTTGCCCCCATTTGACTGCTTATTTCTCATACGATTGGACCTGCAAGGAGAAAATGATCAAGTAATCAAATATATATATATATGTATGTGTAAAAACGTAATGTAAAATATGCATGTAAAAATATGTAAATGTAAAATATGCAAATCAAAAAGTGTAAATGGAACATATGCACTTGATCCATGTCAAGAAAAAGAGTGTAAAAGGTATCCTACACTGCTGGGGTTTTTTTGGTGAGCCGACGCCATAGGCTGAAGAAGTATAGGGAGGTATTCCATTATATCCTCCAACATTTAACTACTTCCCTGAGTGTGTGTGAAGAGATCTATGTACATCCTGGTTTTTTGGGTGATCCGATGCCACTGGCCGAAGAAGTATTTGGAGGCATTCTGTTGTATTGTCCAACCTTTAACTACTTCCCATAATGCTAAGGACACCATGTCCTTTAAAAACCGTTGTGTACAGGGTTTGTATACTGGTCTGAACCCACTCAATGGTTTATGAAACCCATAATGCCAAGGACAAGAAAGTGCACTGAATTAAACCGGTTTAAACATGTTGTGTAGTATGTAAAACCCTAAATGATGCCCCTCTTTGGGGGTGCATGCGATGTCGCCAATAGGATAATGTGGCCCCAAAAGAGGACCAACTGCATGTACTCTAAAACTTTGTGGTGTAGGGGGAAATGAATGCTCTTGGTAGAAACTAAGGTGTGTAAAAACACAAGGCTAACCAAAGAAAAGTGTTAGTACGAACAAGCATGCATATAGAAAACATTGTATAAGCTACACAAACAATTTAAAAGCTACCAAGCAAGGCAATAATGTAAAAATGCAAGAAGACAAGTAAGCCACATAAAGCAGGATGTAAACATGGGACAACACTCACGATGTTGCAAGACATGTAAGGCCATCATGGCCACCTACAAACAAACAAGTGTGTACACCAAACATAGGGTAAGGCACGCCTACAATAACATACAATGTAACAAAAAAGTATGGAAGCAAATATCCTTGCATAACAAATGCTGCACATGAAGCACTTGTTATCATGTTAGAAAGATAACTAGTATGTCAAAAGCATGTATAACCAAGTAATGTAAAGTGTTGGGTATGAAATGAAACAATAACACCTGTAAGAGACGAATGTGGATGCTCCCAGTGACTAGTGTAGAAAGGGTAGAAGGTGAGCATCCGTGATGCGTATAAGAGACATGTATCTGTGGTCACCACTAGAAAAATATGTGAACGTGCATGTTTGAATGGTATAGATAAATTCCATACATGTAATCTAACTAGCATGTGTAAAAAAGTGACCATGAACAAACAAAAATAAGCAAGCGCAAAAACAACCATAATATGCAGTATGTTATGAATGGATGGAATGGAATGAAAAATGGATTGGTGGGATTCAGATGCCCCCCGAGTGAATGGAAATGTATGGAATGAGGTTCATTTGGTTTTCCCCCTCAACAGTCAATAATGAACCATAAATGAGAGTGCATCATCGGTAAATGGTCAAATAGTATGTGTTGAGTCTAGCATGCTGTGAGGAGTATGTATGTGTAGTGATGATGCTATGTGACATATAGAATATATGTGCATGAACCTTACAGCCTAAGCATATATCACGACAAAATGAATGTATGAGTGAAAATGTAGTAGTGAGTGGCGAGGTAGCCTAAATAAAAGGGAGCAGTGAGGTAGCTTAAAGTGTATACCACTACAAGATGAATAGTAGGGAGTGGTGATGTATCCTAAAGCGTATACCACTACAAGATGAATAGTAGGGAGTGGTGATGTATCCTAAAGTTTATACCACTGCAAGATGATAGAGTAAGTGACGATTTAATCTATAGCGTGTGTCATAATCCTAGAAATATCACATGATGAAAGGATGAATGATAAACAAATGATGAATATAAGGCCATTTGATTTGTAAACCCTTGGAAGTCGAGTATGGATTGAGGAACTAAAGTGTGTCATAGAGTAGTGAGTGCAGTGCGTAAAAGACAATGCAATATGTGTGATGATAACAGACCACCATGTGATGAGTAGAATGTGTAATGTATAAGATGTAATGCGAGATGCAATGTACGATGTATAAGATGCAATGTAAGATGCGCGTGATGTAGTATGTAAAATGCTAGATTCGTAGACCATGAAAGTATTGTATATGTATGATGAAGACTTGTATGGCGTGTATGTAGGATATGCAAATGTGCAAATGCTATAGTCTAAATACAATATGTATGATTTAAGGTGTATAAATGCACAAAGGTTGAAATGATGTAGAATAAATATAGTATGCATGATGTGTGATGCCAGAGGTATGAATAGATGCAATGTATAATACCTATAGTGTAGTGTGTGGGGTTCATAGGAAGTATGCCCTCAATAGTCAAGTGTGAACCAAAGCAAAAGAGTGTGTCATCGAGTAATGATGAGGCTATAACGTATGTATGACTATACAAGATGAGATGATGCTTAGATGAGGTATGCATGAATGCTAAGAGTGTGATGTAGTACTATGCAAGGATGTGAATGAATGATAATGCAAAATATGAGAAATGTTCCTTATGAGGATATGATGATGAGAGAGGGGATGTGAATAATATGCCCCCAAAGTGTGCATGATGAAAGAGGCTATCATGTAATGCAATCTAGAAGATCATCACTCTCAAGATCATAGTCGAATGGATTAAGCATTGGTGACTTGATAAGAAATAGTGTTTGGTTGATAACGTAATGAGCCATTGAGGTATAAGTTATATATGCCCATAGCATACTCCTCATCGGTGAATGGAGGAAGTGGACAACCGTGCACATACCAATGAGTGAGATTTTGTGAATAGCCAAGAAAAGAACTATTGCAGATAAAGACGCGACCAAAGGGCATGGGGAAAGACATGTCTGTATGATCAGGATCAAGAGTGCCACCGATGTAATCAAGCCACAATTTCCCTAATGTGAGCGGAGAAGAGAAAGGAGTGCGCGATAGATAGACTATAAGATGAAAGACATGCAATCCATAAGTAACAATATTATGAACAAAGCCATAATAAAGATTAGGAGCATGTGGTATAGGATAGAGATCCTCAAAAGTGAAACCTAGGTGGGCCAAACCATCATGTTTACTTATGGTGTCGTCGCACGTAGGATCAAATGGATATGTTCCCAATAGGAGCCATTCATGAAGAGTATGCAAGTGAATGGTGGGCGTGCTAAGGTAGGTGGTACATGTGAAGGTGTAAGTGATAGAGCATCATCCATACACTGGACAAGCCCCTGAATAAGGAATCATAACAGTAGTTGTAGCATGTGGCATAGAAGAAACTACATCTATCACAGAAATGGCACTGCCAAGTTGTGGTAAGTGAGGTGGTTCTTCCCTAGGTTAGGGCTCATTTGTAATATCTATGTGTGGAATAGGAAGGCCAATATTAGGAGCTTGATCGTAATATTGGAATGGATCGTGGTCACAAAAAATGGTGTACTCAATGCTTTCATGTTAGAATTTAACACCATTATGTAGATTAGAGGTGATAGCTTACATGGCATAAAGCCATTGCCTACCAAGGAGACACTTGTAGGAAACTGGGAAATCAACAACGAAAAAGGTAGTGTGAATAGTCTTTTGACCAACAATGATAGACAATATAACGTGACTGAGACAGGGATAGACAAAGCCATTATAAGGACGCAATGAAATACTAGATGGACTGACAGCACAAGCGGAAAGACCTAAAAATTCAAGGAATGAGATAGGAAACAAGTTAAGTTCATATCCATTATCAATCAAAGTGCACTTAACAACGACATTATGAATACGACATATGATATTTAGAGGCAGGTAATTATCAAATTTGTGAACATCAGTGGGAAGGTTAGACTTGAATACTATGTGTGAAGAAAATGCATCGGTAAAGGCTTGATAAATTGAGGCTAGATGCATGTCAGCACAAATGCGATTAGTAGTAAGAAAATCTTGGACTTTATGTAGTAAATTAGGATTTGCAAGAAAATAATCATTTATTGAGATACTCATGATGAACAAATCCTAGGATGAAAAACAATGAGATGAAGAACCTAGAAGCATGAATGATCGAGTTCAAGTTCACCAAAATGATTAACTCAAATGGGGAATATTGGAATAGTTAATCTAATCTAGAACGACATGTAAATACAGTAAATAAATGCAATAAATAACTATGGAGATGACATAAACAACTATGAAAATGGAATGCTAAACCCTAGGGTACTAAGAAAGTTAAAATGAACTCAGTTGATTAGATGGAGCTCACTGGAATGTGTCACCAAAAGTGACAAGAGAAATAAGAAGAAACAAATGACTTGTGCATAGGTCCCGAAAAGGATGGGTCCAAGCTATCTAGCTCAACTGGAGCACCTGAAGAGGGATTGGGGCGCCTACAGAGCTCTTTGGTCTACAGAATGGGTGCCCTGGTCTATGCAAAAAGTCTAGAACTGAGTTTCACAAGTTCTACAGGTGGCCCAAAACCCTCACTATATGTCGCAGTAGGATTCGACTGCACTATGTCCAAGTGTCGCTGATAATCCAAGAGGATGGAAAGACTTAGAAGAAATCCACAAGAAATATCCAAACCCTAAAAAAAGAAAAATGCAAATGAATGGGTCAGACTGATCTCAATTGCCACAACAGTGGGCTTACTAACTGAGCACTTGCACTACATTTCAGACCCAAATGTAGTTCTTGGTGAGTGTGTGCATCATGTGCCCTAGGTGCTCTTGTGCTAGTTGCACTTTGTGAAGTAGCGAGCAATAACTAGATGTAGAAAATGTAATTGAATGTGTGCATGAAATAGAATAGAATCCCTCCCCCTATGCTTGTGTGATGCAGATGAACCATCCTTATCCTTGTGATGGAGCCAATGTGATGTAAATTATCTCTAAATGGATGCAAATCTAGATGGATGATAGTAGTGACTAGTGTTTGGTCCCTTGTTATGGTCTCATAACTTTATATTTATAGGGTTCTCTTGATCTAATTTTTAAATTAACCTTGAAATGGCCAACCACCAAAAAGATAAGAAGCTGAAATGGCTAGAAAGTTCCCAAAAAGAGGTTGCAAAGTTCAAAAAAGATCAGGGCATCCCTTGGTGGGACCAGGGCACCCATTGGGCGACCCCAGTACTAGCCTGGGCACCCCAGTTGAGTCTAAAATAACTTGAAATGATGAAAGTTGACTGGGCATGTGGGTGTACGAGGTCGGGAATGACAAAGGAAAACAAAGCAATATTGCCAAAATATGGAGGGTTAATTAGTAATTTCTTCACTCAAAAAACTTCTAAATAGTAGTATGAGACCGGGATTAAATAATATCTAAAGTGCATGGTTTTGTGACTACACCTATATATTCCTGCACAAATTTTAATAGTTTAGGTTGTCCCCTACCTCACTATCTATATTTAACTAATAATGGGGGAAAAAAGTGATGTAAGGACACAAAGGTAAAAAATAAGACATAAGAGCAATTAGAAGAGATTAGAATAAATAAATTGAAGCAGATACGAAAACTTCATGGATGACAAGGTACATCTACTATGTCAAATGTACCTAATGGTTTAGAAAATGATAATGAAATACATGATGAAAATGAGGAGAATAATTATTTTGAATTGAGTATTGATTATGAATTGAATGATAATGTTGTTATGGATAAAGAATTTGGTATGAATGATAATATTGAACCTTTACCTGAGATTCCAAATGTTAATCCTGAAATTTGCATGGAAACATTGAATGAAGAAAGTAACCTTGCTATTGATCTTTACCTATAAGAACACCTTCCATTTTGCACATAAAACTCATTCACTTAATTGAAATTGATGAAAACATTAAAAAATTGATGCTTAACAAAATGCCTGAAAGAAATGTGAGAAGAAAAGCTATGGGAATTTTTGATAATTAATTTGAGAAATTAAATGCTACACAAAGATGTCAATTATTTGTTACATTGATGAAATTAATTAAGACGAGACCTAAAATTAAGACCCTAGGGCTACGAACATCTAATACCAATAATCAAAATGCAACAATTGTTGAAAATATACATAAAGCATAACATATTGTAGTTATTAACAAATGCACCAAAGATAGTAATGTTACACAACGTGTACTTACTAATTGTATAGTTAGTGATAAAACCATGAATAAACGCTTGATTAAAAAAACAATTAGAGCTTTGAAGGTAAATAGAAAAGCACTAGTGAAAGAAATAGGGATACACATAAGTCTCGAGTCAACCAATAACACTGACTATTGGGAATTATCTTGTAGACTCCCACAAAAAAACAATGATACATATGATATTCTAAAAGAATTACTTCTAAATTTTTGGAATGAGAACACAAGGGTGTCACTGAATAGAAGAGATATAATAAAAAGAAGAATAGGTTCTCGTAACCGTGAAGTGCATGTAAAACATTTCTTGGATATGACTCATTAGACATTAAATCACGCACTTGGGTACATTTCTAGGTCCTAATCACATACCACTATTCATATGATTCCTAAGTGAGAAAACTAGTAATTGACATCTATCTTTGGCCTCTTTCTTTGCTTTCTTGCTTTCTCTATGGTCTTACACACCCCACTACCTAGTCTGAATTTCACTGCTTTATCTTTCTTGGCTCTAGACACTAGCGTTAAGCCAGGGCGCCAGCACCCAGGCTCCCTCATCCCCTTTGGGTGCCCCCGACCTCTTTATTTCTTACTCGCCCCTTTTGGGCCTCTTTTTTTCTTGGTTGTCAGAATTTAAGATGTTAATTACGAAATTCAAACATGGGAATCATATAAATACAAAGTTATGTGACCATAATAAAGGACCAAGCTCTAAGTATCTACTATCATCACCTAAGGTTACATCCAAAGGAATTCTAAGAGCATCAAAACATCCATCTAGCTTCATTTAAGGGACAAGGGACTGGATTTTTTTTACATAAAATTCATAGGAGGGGAAGTTTATTTTGACATCCACACATCTAGTTACATTATTACATCTAGTTATTACTCACTATTCAGTGCATCTTACTCTAGAGCTTCCTAGGGCACGATTCTGCCACACAAATAACACATGGAGTTTGATTGAGATGTAGTACAAAGCTCAGTGTAATTCTTCTATTGGGGTTAATTTCTGGGGTAGTCTCTGATTTCCCCATTACAATTTTTCTTTTAAGATGTGATGTGTTTTTGGGGTTTTGTAGGAGATCATTCTGTTGTGCTAGGTACAAGTGAATTAGTGGATCATCTAGTGCCATATAAACGACCAAAAACAAAGGGCTAGCAACATCGTGACACCCAAAAAAACCATTTATGAGTTTATGCAGTCACAGGGCCCATATAGAAGGTATCTGGCAGGTTCCAGTAGACACCCCTGACCCAGTCAGGTGGCCCCACAAAGTTCAACATTTTTATAGTTTACGTGAGTTTTTGGGTTCGGTTTGCAACAGTCTCCCCTCTTCTCGGTTTATTAGTTTTCCAACTTAGTATAGCTTAGGGTTATTGCGACAATCAACTAAGTCTCTTATTCACATCTCTGCACTTAGGGTTTTGATTTCCATTTGATTATTTCTTAGGTCAAAACTATACTTTATTTCTTACCATTTCATTGTGACTATGAAATATATAGGGTTTTACAAATTTCAATATTTGTTAAATCATTTGGTGAACCAGTCTCATTCGAATGCTCTTTCATCTTCATTTCATCACTGATTTCATTTTTTAAGATCCTCTCATCATGGATGTCTAAAATTCATGTATTTTTGTAGGATCATCTTGATTGTATCAGAAAACTACAGGTCTAATGTGGTAGCTAAGGTGCAATGTACCTATACTATCCTCAAACCATCACTTGACTATGTGTATCATCAGCTCTTAACTTCAACATCTATCTCTGCAATGTAACAATGCAAAAATTTCACATGATAGGGCAGTTTATATTTCTCAGGTCCATGTTAGAGAAATGATCAGCATTGCTGTTCATATACTTAAGGTACTGCTATCAAGAATGTTGGGGTTAAGTTTTTTTTAGCTGATATTGGCATAAGGATGAATACTTTCATAATATTGAATTCCTCCAAAAATTGGGTCTTTAAAATGCCTCACTTGTTTTTTTTTTTTTTTTTTTTTAACTACCTTTGCCTTGGTGTAACATCTCTCTGGTATAACAGGCTTGACCTCAATATCCAGTGAACAATCGGCCACCTGCTTTTTTTTTTTTTGTTTTTTTTTTTTTCTTTTTCTATTCAACTTTTTTCAGCTTTTTTTTTTTTTTCCAAGATCAGACATTCACTTTTTTTTCTAGTTATAGACAAAAAGTACACTGCTCTATGTTTCAGGCTGGTTACAAACCATAGCTCTTATCCATATCTGATTAAACCACCATGTTTCATGCCTAGATAGTAGCGCAATTCCTGGATTCAGGCGATGCCATCTGGAATGGAAAGCAATTTCCCAACAGGAATTTTAGGGAAATCTTTTGTTTAAAATCGGCCAATTGCTTTTTTTTTTTTGCCTGGGCAAAATTTTTGATGGGTATATTCCAGTCTTGCAATACCTGTAGAAAATACATGGTCTTGGCGTGGAGATCATACTTAACACATTGTCAATAAGGGGTTTTTTTTTTTTTTTTTTTTTTTTTTCTGATTCTTTCCTGCAAGTCGGTCAACCGTGATTGTAGCTTCTGTTTTGCTACTGCTGACAATGTCACTCATGCTGATTTCAGTGGCAAGTCGTTAAACTAATAAACAACCATGGGATACCCTACTCAATCTAACAATTTGGATGGGATACAATCTTCCTTCTATACCTCTTCGAAAGGATAGATTTCTGCCCTACTTCTTCGCTTCCTTTTGGTATATTTGGACATCATCAGTGATTCTACTTCTACTGCTGGGATAATTTAGACACTTTGATTATTGATGACTTCTTTTAGATATATGGCGAGTTTACGAAACCTCCCTTATTTTCATTATATAGTGCTCTCCATCACTCCTTATTCTCACACCTACTTTGGAGAGTTTGATACGCTTATTGAAAGGTCAAATGCTACTGACACTATCGTATTGACCCCATACATAGAGGCACCATTAATCATATCTTCTCAATGAGGACACCAGTTCAATTAAACTCAACACTTTTCCAACCCATGAATGGTTTTGTTAGCCACCTATAACCTCTTTACCTACTAAGAAAAAATTATTTCAAACAAGATTCTTATAAATTATTTGATATATTTACATGGGGACTATACGATATGACTTGACGACTTATGAAACCATGCCAAATATTGATCAGTTCACCGTGGTGTGACACATTTCAACAAAAGTTTGCAAAATGATCCAAAGGTCACACTAATCTCAAGAAGAAATAAAATGCTATTAGAAGATAGCTTTATTCGCGTGTCGTGTGTATTATCATGATTTGGTCTTATATCAGCCAATTATGAAAGCCGGATGGGGGTCTACTGTTGACACTAATTTTTGGAGATTTCAATAAGGCCTCTCCTAAACAATAGTTTTCCATCGTCGCACAGTGATGCATTTTGATTCACTCTTGGATATGATATCATTTTTCATTAGATGGATTGCTATTTAGAAACCAAATCAAAATTAACCCAACAGATTAAGGACAAAAATTCATGTACTATGCCCTTGGGACATTTTGTTAAATTGTCATGCCCTTGGTATTAAAACTGCATAGGGCTACTTTACCAATGGGAAATGATGCAATTGTGGTGACTATATTCGCAGGATCTTGAAGATTATGTGATGATATAAATTTTCAAATACAACATATTCTAACATGATCACGTCTCGCACCATCTTAAATGTTTGAAACAATGTAATGTAAGTGCACTTAAATCCAAAAAAATATGTAGTTAGAGTTACAACTAGCAAGATCTTGGGTACATTATTTGACAACGTGGAATTGAAATAGATCCCAATAAATCCATGCTATTATTGAAATCTCACCTCATTAATTTGCATTAGTTATGCTCCATCAAGGGAAAAATCTAATCCATCCATTGTTTATTACAAAAATTGCCGTGACAAAAACCAAACATTCACATGCCTATGAAGAAAGTGTTTAGAAGTAGGTATGGTATTTACCTTAGATTCCTGTTCACCTAGGTACTTTATTTACCTTATTGTATTTATCCTCACCACTTATTGTGTGGATATTTCTTTTATCTTAGTTAGTATAGGAGAGTATTTTATCTAGTTTTAGGTATAGTGTCTTCCTGATATTGGTATTGACTAGTCTTTCCTTGATCTATGCGTATTGACTAAGATCATTGAGGTCTCCAGTTCTCTCTAAATCTATGTCTTGACTAGGTCTTTGCGATAGTATTTCCATGATTTATGGCTTGATCTACGACCTGATCGGGCTGAGATTGTTATTCATTACCTATTAAGCAAGGCCCATTCTTCAAGGTATGGCATGAGCAGTTCCATAATAATCATGAAATGGCTGCTCATTGTTTGCAAAGGTGGATGTAAGTTATTATAGAGAAGTGCTTTATTCTAATGCTCGTGATGGTGATTAGCAGTGTTGTTCTTGGCTTGCCGATGTTAATCGTTCTTTTAGAAAGCACTCAATGTCTGGGGAACTACACTATCAAAGAGCATTCAC
>JAHRHJ020002477.1:0-11857 GCA_019776745.2 Taxus chinensis | reverse complement strand
TGAGGAATTTGATAGGGGTGATTCTAAATCAGGGGTGATGATCAAGGGTGGTTATAAATAATTGGCGTTGAGAATGGGAACATGGTTGAGTGTTTGGGTACAGGTTGGTTAGCAAAGGAAAGTGTGTGAGTGGGATGTTGGCATAAATAGTGATGAAATGGCTTGAGACACAATATGCAAATACCCCATAAGAGGGGGTGGGACGAAATGACACACACGGTATGTGAAGGACTGTTGTTTAGATAGTGGAATGTGATATGTGGGAATTATGGATAAGGAAACTAGTGATATCAATGGCTAAAGAGGTGTGAGAATGGTAGTTACAATGGTTGTTGGATTGGAAGCAGATTGGGGGAGGACTGGATAATTTACAAGCTCATTGTTATTGATTGGCACCATCCCATGAAGTTTTTTTACATCATTATAACCTGCTGGCGACCAGATTGTATAGACTTTGGATTTCCTCCATTTTCTTGAAGATGATTTCTTCTTGGATAAAAAAGCCCCCCCCCCCCCCTTTTCCTCTAGCATGAATTTTTCAAATCAAAATATTCAATTCGATGCTCTAGAGGACTATGTTGGGGCAACAGGTCTTCCTTGATAGCTCCTCCTCCCATCATGGATTCATCATAGATCAGGCCCTTTAAATGAAATAAAAAAATATTCAATAATGCTTTCTTCAGCATATGATCAACTCTGATTTCATCTCTTTCAGCTGCTCCTCTTTAATGGGACTTGGAGTTGGTTGTTCTTCCTCTCTCTTGACTGATTCTGCAACTTAGATTAGATCAGCATCCTCTTTAGACAAAGTTCTGTTATGGACACTACATTCAGACAAAATATATTGTTGATCTTCTTGTTCTCACTCTTGTTCTCCTTCTGCTGCAATCTCAACTTCCACCACCTATGGTCTGGCCCCAACCCCCTCTGAAGGTTTAATCCTCAAGGGGATTTTTTCTGTCCCAAATATGAGAATGAAGGTTACCAATATTTTGATCATTTCTTCTTTATTTGGATCTCCTTCCTACTTCTCTTCTTGCCTGATTTCGTTTTGGCATTTCTCTTTCTTCCCTGACATGGAATTGGGAAGGGTAAGAGAGGAGTGGATGGGTCTCGACCGTTTTGGTGATTGTTTGGGTGGTGAGGGAAATGGAATTTCTTGTTTGTTTAGAGGGGATGAAATCTTGGAAAGGAAATGTAGAAGAATTCTGGTGAGAATGGAAGATTCAATATGGAAAGGGAAATCAACCTTTGGGGCAACATACATGGGAGTCAAAGGTTGCTTTCATTTTTCTCTTGTATGCTTCTATCTCCTCAATCCACTGCGCAAGTTGGGGCACAATTTCAACCATGAAATCAAGCTTCTCCTACGAGCTATAGTGTCTTGGAAAAGGGCCTTCCCATGGACAAGATGCCCTGTAACCAATTTTTGGTATGAGCGTTCATTTTTGTTTGTAGCCTTGACTAAACCATTCCAACCTCCATTCCTTTGAATATTCTCCAGATAAAATCAGCATTCTCCATTTGACTTGTTGATCATTGTATGGGGATCATCTGTTCAAAACTGATATGTTTCATAGCCAAAAACTGGTTGACAACTCATTTGGTAAGCATGATGGTTCTGAAGTGATCATATGCTGAGATTGGGTGGGAAGTTGAGATATACATTAGAGTGAGACTGCACTACTATGGCTGGTCAAGATATGAATTCCAAGTTGTGAATTGAAGTCAATGATTACACAAATTCTGGGATGAAGAAGATGGAAATATGTGGAAGTGATGAAATGGGTGGAAATGATGGAAGGGAAATAGATCTTCTGAACTCTCCTAGAGAATGGCTAATTAACCACGAGTATTCACCATCTATGTGCTTGGCAATTTATGCTTCCAAAAGCGAAATTTTAATTAGGAATTACACACCAACTTCTAAAATGATAAGGTTTGTAAGTGCTTCAAACCAGTATTGACCATGGCATGCCGAACTGTTGATTGTGTAATAACAAATCACCAGCTGAATGTCTGTAATTGATTTTTTGTAGAATCCCAGTCTGATTGCATACATGGAGCTTTCCCAAAGTGTGGGACTTTGTATCAGGAGACGCTCTCGAGCATGCATATAGGCCATTCCTATTCCTCTGTTCAGTGTGCACACATACAATTTGTAGAGGATCTACTCTAAAATATACTCTAACTTGCTAAGGAGATAGAGTTAAGAAGATACAAAAAGAAAATAAATCCTAAGCCAAAGAGGTGATAACACCAAGAAAAGGACTAGAATATCCTACTGAGGGAAAGTAGAAATGAAAAATGTCAGTTGGAAAAGAGGCTAACCCATTGTCAACACGTCTCAAATTCTACACTTCACCAAAAATATCCATCAAAACACAACATCATAAACCTATAAAATTAAAGGAAGTTATCCACAATAATATAACAACATCTAAATAGAGCAGGGCAAGGGAGTACGATAAAGTAAATGCCACAGGGTTGAGATAAAACCAACAAACACAAATTGTATTGTTCCCAATGAATAAACGCACGTCCATTATTACACATTTAGTATAATTAAGGGCACAATTTTCATTTACAGAGCCCATTAGAGGGTTTACATCTCAATGGTGTTGAGAAACAAAATTTTAAGGAGTTCCCCACATCCCCCATATCCCCCTTCTCAAATGAGAATGTGTTTACAATATATAGAATTATGGGGGGAAGAAGAAGAAAAGAAAGAGCAAAACTGGATTTATGCTCCCACCCCACCAACAACATTCATTAAATGATCTAGAAAAGTCACGGGAACCTCTAAAAATCCATTCCCTAATGTACTATAGCTTGCTAGAGAAGAAATCAGACCATATTGTATTAAAATCGGTGATTGGCATCCCTGGAACTGTACTTTCTGGAGCCGAGTACTTTTTCCTTCTTTCACCCTAACCCTGTCAAAATTAAAATTTTAGGCTTTTATGGCGTAGAGGATGTCGAGACCTTTCAAATGATATAAAGTTTGTTTAATTTTGAGCATCAGCTCACAAGTTATGCCCATTTGAAAATTTGCATTAATCCGCAACGAAAATGACAAAAAATGCAAATCGCCACAAAAAATGGGGGCCCAAGCCTAAAATTGGAAAATTTTCAAAAAAAAATCCCCTTAGGCCCCCAAGCTTGAAATTGGAATTTTTTTTTTAAAATTTCCCTAGGCTTGAAATTGGAAAATTTTCAAAAAAACCCCCCTAGCCCCCCAAGCCCAAAATTGGAAAATTTGCAAAAAATTCCCCCTAGGCCCCCAAGCCTGAAATTGGAAAATTTGCAAAAAAATCCCCCCAGGCCCGTTACTTGCAAAATATGAAGAGTTAGACAGAGCCTTCTTATATTTTCGCAAAGGGGGAAGAAATTCTTATCTGATGAAAGATGCTTTCAAGAAATCATGTAAGTACTAAAAATATGTTAAAAATTTAGATTGATAGCATTGAAAGGGGGGAAATGTGTTAGTTGACCCAAAATAAGCATGACCTGATCTTGTTCTCCTTCTACTGTAAACTCAACTTCCACCACCTGTGGTCTGGCCCCGGCCCCCTCTGAAGGTTTAACCACCAAGGGGATTTTTTCTATCCCAAATCTGAGAGACAAGCTTGCCAAGTTTTTGATCATTTCTTCTTTATTTGGATCTCCTTCCTACTTCTCTTCTTGACTGGTTCTTGGCATTTCTTCCTGACATGGAATTGGGAAGGTAAGAGGAGGAGTGGATGGGGTCTCGACCAGTTTTGTGATTATTTGTGGTGGTGAGGGAAATGGAATTTCTTGTTTGTTTGGAGGGGATGAATTCTTGGAAGGGAAAATGGTAGAAGAATTGAGGTGAGATGGAAGATTAGAATATGGATAAGGGAAATCAACACTTGGGGCAACATACAATGGGATTGAAAAGGTTGTCTTTCATTTTTCTCATATGCTTCTATCTCCTCAATCCACTGCGCAAGTTGGGGCACAATTTCAACCATGAAATCAAGCTTCTCCTACGAGCTATAGTGTCTTGGAAAAGGGCCTTCCCATGGACAAGATGCCCTGTAACCAATTTTGAATGCCTTCATTTTTGTTGTAGCCCTTGACTAAACCATTCCAACCTCCATCCTTTGAATATTCTCCAACAAATCAGCATTCTCCATTTGACTGTTGTCATTGTATGCATGCCCTTATTCCTGATATGTTTCATAGCCAAACTGGTTTTGACACTACTCATATGGGTAAGCATGATGGTTCTGAATGTGATCATAATGCTGATTTTGAGGAGTTGAGAAATACATTGGAGGTGGACTGCACTACTATGGCTGCAAGTATGAATTCCAAGTTGGGAATGAAGTCATGATTACACAAATTCATGGGATGGAAGAAGATGAAATATGTGGAAAGATGAATGGGTGGAAATGGATGGAAGGGAAAGTCTAGAACTTAGAGAATGGGTTATTAACCAGATGTATTCACCATATGTGCTTGCATATGCTTCCAAAAGCTGAAATTTTAAAAGGAACACACCAACCTGCTAAAATGAAGTGGTAAGGTGCTTCAAACCTATCTCACCAGGCATGCCAGAACTGTTGATGCGTAATAACAACACCCCTGAATGTCTGCAACTCGATGGTTTTAGAATCCCAGTCTGATTGCATAACATGGAGCTTCTCCCAAAGTGTGGGACTTTGTGATCGGGAGAGCTCTCCGGATGAAGGCCAGTTCCTGTTCCTCTGTTCAGGTGCACACATACAATTTGTAGAGGATCTACTCTAAAATATACTCTAACTTGCTAAGGAGATAGAGTTAAGAAGATACAAAAAAGAAAATAAATCCTAAGCCAAAGAGGTGATAACACCAAGAAAAGGACTGGAATATCCTACTGAGGGAAAGTAGAGATGAAAAATGTAGTTAGAAGAGGCCAGACAGCTGTGACACAGTCTCAAATCTACATTCACCAAAAAATATCCATAAAACACAACATCATAAACCTATAAATTAAAGGAAGTATGCACAAAAATAGAACAACATAAATAGAGAGGCAAGGGAGTACGATAAAATAAATGCAAGGGTTGAGATAAAACCACAAACACAAATTGTATTGTTCCATGAATATACGCAGTCCATTACATTTGTATAATAAGGGCACAATTTCATTTACAGAGCCCATTAGAGGGTTTACATCTCAATGGTGTTGAGAAAACAAATTTTATAGAGTTTCCCCACATCCCCAAATATCCCCCTCTCAAATGAGAAGTGTTTACAATATATAGAATTATGGAGGGAAGAGAGAAAGAAGAGAAACATGGATTTATGCTCCCACCCACCAACAACATTCATTAAATGATCTAGAAAAGTCACGAGCACCTCTAAAAATCCATTCCCTAATGTATTATAGCTTGTTGGAGAAGAAATCAGACCATATTGTATTAAAATCAGTGATTGGGATCCCTGGAACTGTACTTTCTGGAGCCGAGTACTTTTTCCTACTTTCACCCTAACCCTACCAAAATTAAAATTTTAGGCTTTTATGGCGTAGAGGATGTCGAGACCTTTCAAATGATATAAAGTTTGTTTAATTTTGAGCATCAGCTCACAAGTTATGCCCATTTGAAAATTTGCATTAATCTGCACAAGAAATGACAAAAATGCAAATCTGCAAAATGGGCCCAAGCCTGAAATTGGAAAATTTTCAAAAAAAAATCCCCCTAGGCCCCCAAGCCCAAAATTAGAAAATTAAAAAAAAATCCCCTTAGGCTCGAAATTGGAAAATTTGCAAAAAAATCCCCCCCAGCCCCCCAAGCCCAAAATTGGAAAATTTGCAAAAAATTCCCCCCAGGCCCCCAAGCCCGAAATTGGAAAATTTGCAAAAAAATCCCCCCAGGCCCGTTACTTGCAAAATATGAAGAGTTAGAAGGACTTCTTTATATTTTCGCAAAGGGGAAGAAATTTCCTATCTGATGAAGATGCTTTCGAGAATCATTAAGTACTTAAAATATGTAAAAAATTAGATTGAAGCATTGAAAGGGGGGGAAATGGTGTTAGTTGACCAAAATAAGCATGAGCTTATTTTGGACAACACAACTTTTATGCTAACTAAACCAGGAAATTCAAACAAACAGTTCTTTTTTTTATTTTTTTTGTTAAAATGTGAAGAAGATGGATAATTCGGTACCTACAAGGAGGCACTTTAAGTTTGGTTTTGGGTATGTTATGGTTAGGAAATGTTTTAAGCAGCTTCCTATTGGGTGATGAAATCCCAATTAGTCAACCAAATGAAAGGAATATTTTGATGTGTTAATTAATTTGTGAAGTTTTAGGCATTGTGTGGTAAGTATGTGATGCAGAAGATTGAATCTCCTATTTAAATTATATGAACAAGTAGGATGAGAAAGGAAGTTTCTTTTTTAGATCCAAAAAAAGGTGTGACATTCAATGAGTACACATAAAAGAAAGGAATGTACGATGCAAAAAAGAGAAAATAAGGAAAAGTATAACGATTTTACTTTTATTTGGATGCAAGTTGATGCAGGTGAAGAGTAGGCTCCAAGCAATCCCAATGTGAGAAAGCAAGTAATGTGGACTAGCTGCAAAGTTAGTACAATAGAAATACAAAGTGAGGATGTTGATTAGGTTTACCATGTAGACATAAGATTAGCTAAATGGATAGTAAATGACCGTGGTTGTTTTTGATTCTCAAGATCACCTGAAAGCGCAAGAGAATAACATACACAAACACGTTTGAAAAAGTTTTTTTATTTTGTTTATTATTATTTTATTCAAAAAAAAATTGGTAGTGTTCTTTTTTAAAGAAAAAAATGCATATATATCTAGCAATTAATCAGATTATTGGAAATGGAGTGAAAGCTAATAAAAAATAATTAACTACAACAAAATGATTAGCTAGTACATGATATCAACACCAATCATGACCAACAAAAATTTATGTATTTTTTTTGGCAATGGATGGGGAAACGTGTTCTAACACACATTCAATAATGGTGATTTGGGATTTAGGTCAAAATGAAGGGTGAAAAGGTGTGATTAGTGGTCTCAGGAGGCTTTCTATAGGACCAGGGTGAAGAGGAATAACAATTTCAGGATCTAAATGAAGAAATGGGGAAAATGAATGTAGAGAGTCAAAGGAGAAGAATTAAGAAAGGAACACCATGTGAAAATTTTGGAGCTAAGTGATGGAAAATAAGAATGTTATTACCAACCCTAAAAAATGGAGAATTGTAATTTTAGGCTAATGGGGGTGAAGTGGGGTCAGCAGGCACCAAGGAAGAAATTGTGGGTAACGTACTTATAGGCATGCAAAAAAAGTTGAGGATCCACGGGAATGAAATGAAGATGATATGCCAAAAATGTAGAAATGTTTATACTAACAATTATTTAACTATTTAAAAACTGTGGCGGCAAAGTCAACCAAAAACCAAGAAAAACTACTAAAAAACTGTTAACCAAAATTGAAATAAAATTTAAATCATCTAACTATTTTAAAATTGTGGCAAAAAAGTCAACCTGCAACCTAAAAACTACAGCGGAAGAGCCAACTAGAAACCCAAAAAATGCGGCGGTAGAGCCGACAAGAAACAAGAAAGTAAGATATTTTAGCCTGTAACAGAAACCAAAAACTAGAAACTAAAAATACCAAGAATCAATGACGACACAAGAAATGTATCCACAACTACCAGAACTTGCACAGACAACATAAGACAACACAAAACAAGTTTTCCCACAATGTAATGGTTGACCAAAGTAATCCATATGGTATAAAAAATGAAATTACAAAAGAAAACATGAGTAGGAAAATGACTGATAAGATAACAAGTTGTGAAACAAATAAAAAATAATTGTGTGAGGGTCCCACCGGGTGTGCCAGAAACATTTGAGGATCCACGGGAACGAAACGAAGATGATATGCCAAAAATACAGAAATGTTTATACTAACAATTATTTAACTATTTAAAAACTGTGGCGGCAAAGCCAATAAATCTGACTAGAAACCAAGAAAAATTGTTAAAAAAATGTTAACCGCAATCGAAATAAAATTTAAATCATCTAACTATTTTAAAATTGTGGTGGCAGAGCCGACCTGTAACCCAAAAACTGTGGTGGAAGAGCTGACTAGAAACCTAAAAATTGCGGTGGAAGAGCCGACCAGAAACATGAAAGTAAGATATTTTATCTTGTAACAGAAAACAAAAACCAAAATCCAAAAACTAAAAAGTAAAATAATCCGCGACAACATAAGAAACACATCCACCACTACCATAACTTACACAAATAACATAAAACATCACAAAACAAAAAGATTTACCACAATGTAATGGTTAACCAAAGCAATCCATATGGTATAGAAAATGAAATTACAAAATCAACCATGAGGAAGGAAAAATGGTTGGTAAGATATGAGTTGTGAACCAACAAAAACAAATCAGTGGAGGAGTCCCACCATTTGCGAGAAATTTGATCACGTTTTCCTTTGTCCCCTATCCAGATTGTGAGAAGTTACCCAAGAAATCAAAAAAAAAAACCTCAAATATGTAGGATTTAAATGTACCTTGCTAGAATATGTGACAATGGACATGCAAAGGAGTAAAATAGCCTCATTGCGAGTTGGTGAGAGACCGATCACACAATAGAGGAAACTAAGAGAAAATGGATTAGATGGTATATGCAGAGGTTTCCTGACAAATTTGGTTCTAAGAAGTTTTACCTTCCTTTCATGGATGTCAACCCCTGTTAGATAAGACAAAATGATAAAAATGAAAGATACATAGATAACATACATAAACTTATAAATAACTGATCCTAAAAATGTTGATGTATCAAGGAGCTACTATATGATCAAAGATAATTAAAGGAAACCAAAACTAAGAGAACCACAAGGCATGAGGATTATATATAATTGTATACAAGCCGGCATCACAAGGGTATTGAGTGATTTTGAGAAAGATGAGAAGCTATAATATCGGAGGTTTGCTATGAATTCTAACTTGTCTGAAAGAGGGGGGAAGACTTGTATTTATAGCATGAAGATGGGGTTAATTAAGGGGTTATCAGTTAATATTGGTATGAAAAAGTAAGCTTGATTAGGTGAGTGGGGGGAACACGATTTGAATGATTAGGTGCAATAGTGGATTTCATGTGGATTAATTTGCATTATTTAATTCGTGAGTGGGGTGCTTGATTTGAATGATTTTGGAGTATTTAATTATTAGGTGGGGTTATATGAATTAGTTTGGAATATGTAATTATCAATTGGATATTAGCCTATAACGAGATTTATGGATTTAATGGGGATCAACTAAGTAATAAAATTGATTAAATTGATATGTAATTTTGTGGTAAATGGGATTTATTCAAATTTAGGGGGATAAGGGATTCAAATGGGTAAGCCTAATAAAGGAGAGAAAACACGGGGTGAAGGGAAGGAACCATACCAAAAAATGGTGTCTACAAGGAAAGTTAAAGGAATGGAGATAGGAAAATGAATCCATCACTATATCTTCACGTGGAGGGAGGACCAGATAAAAGGAAACCATGTCATTTCATTTTAGTCATTCATATGTTCAATGCGTTTATCTCTCAAGATAATCTTCCCTATAAAACGATTTAGGGTTTACTATGGTCACATTCGCATGAGAGGGAAGGAAATCATAGCGTATTTTTACCTCGATAATATATAGAGAAGTAGAAGAGCAGTCGAAGGAAGTGCAACTGTAGGGATTTCTCCTCCTAAGGTTATAGTTAAATAGGTATTTTTAATCTAATAAATTATTTTTTAGAAATTTGATCACAAGTTCACATGTTTTTCTAATGAATTTAGGGTTTATTACTCACATAGGAACAAGAGGTATGTTGATAGTATCAAAACCAAGTTCTTGTGAATTAGATCCCACACGAAGTCAATTGGGTTTACTTTGGAATTTAGAAGTGTGTGGCATTCCCAATGGAGTGACTTTTGATAGCATTACAACTAACATCAAAAAATATCTATTAAGGCATGGAATAATTGAAGAGATCACCACTTTTAATGCTTATAGAGATTTCTCCACTGTTCCACAAGTTTTTCTAGAGGGTTGTAACAAGACTTGTATCATCATAATTGATCAAAAAAAATTTAAGTCGAGAAATCCGTAATTGTAGATATGTTAACATTTGTTATTGATTACACTTTACCTTCCACAATTTTGTTAGTTTCCATTAAAAACATTCTCTCTTGATTTATTCTATTTATATCAAATCTCTATCACTCATCTCATCATTGTTCCCAATTTTAAAACATCACACCCTTATCTTATTCATCAGGCTAAGGAATTTATGTGGGAATGGCCTAAAATGGATGCAGATGGCAGATCCAGGTATGTGATGTTGGAAAAACTTGGTGCCAAATTATAACTAACACAGGAAGACACAATCAAAAGCTATATAACACAATCTGGTATATTATGTTATAATTTTAGAGTTGTTGCGCTATCTTTTACTTTTATTTCTCTTCTGTGTTCTTTGTTTCTTTTATTACAAAAATTTCTCTCTGGTTCTTGTTGCACAACGTATATTTTAGTATTTTCCTTTGTTTATATTCCCTTTGAATAATTCTTTGAGCTGCACTCTGTATATTCTTAGCCCTCTGGATTTTTCTATATGTTGTTTCATATATCTCTTTTCTAATTTCTTTGTATTCTCTCTCGAGCTATTAATGCTCTACTTATCTAAAAATGGGGCAACAAATATATATATATATATATATATATATATAATACTTGTGCATCCATGTGTCATCTATTTATCACGACACATAACTACCCTGACCCAACACTATAATAAATTGTGCCTCATTTTGGGGCTCTCACATCCACCGAAGTTTATCTCCCAAATGGGTGGCAGAATGCTGCCACCTATCCCACAATGTATGAGTGATCCACATCCACTGATTCGCCTTGACCGAATCCAGACCCAACATGATTATTAACTATGGCTAATTTCAGGACCTTCACATTTGGGGCACCTAAAAACATAAAGGAGAGATGAAAAACATGTCAAGTGGCTTGTGGCATTGTTGGTCATGGGATCCAAAATCAACACCACAAAATAAACAACATACTGGCAATAAATTCATGTGTAATAAGGTAGATAGACCGACAGAGGGAACCGAACACAATTGAAATACTTGTCGAGCTCAAGATTACATACACATAATTAACACTCCCCTATCTTGATCCAAAAAAAATATATCAGGACTGATTTTAAAGTCCTGACATCTACCATGCCTAGACTTGATCTTAGATTCTCAAACCCGTCTTTTGACATAGGCTTGGTAAAAATGTCAGCTAGTTGTTGGAGTTTAATTTCACCTTTCACAACCAGTTCATGAATGAAGTGATACCTGATTGCAATATGTTTTTTTCTTCCATGGAAAATTATAGTTTTAGATAATGCAATTGAAGATATATTATCACAAAAAGTAACAGAACCTCCTTGTTTCTCTTCATGCAAATCTAAAAGGATTATTTTTAACCATATCATCTGACAAGTGGCTGAGTTTTCTGCAATATACTCTGCTTTAGCAGTAGACAATGAAACAACTCACCGTTTCTTCGAAGCCCATGAAATGGCTCCTAATATAACATGAACACATATCCAAATGTCTCTTCTTCATCATCACTTCCCCATCACTATATTATATCGATCGAGCTGAAATCATTATTAACACATATATACTTTGTAATTATATGGTCCATTCACATACCTCAAAATACACTTGTTTGCTTTCTAGTTGTCCTCCTTCGTGCCTTCATGAATCATAAATCAAGTATTATGCATACATTATATTTGTCTCAGTTCCTTA
>JAHRHJ020002476.1:0-11858 GCA_019776745.2 Taxus chinensis | reverse complement strand
GAGGGACCCCTTTTATTATTCATCCAATGCAATTCTTGAATCACGGTCCTATGCTTCTTCATAGGACCTTCTTCATCAGCCACCCCCACAAATTCTTCCTTCTTTGAAGATTTATGTCACTCAAAGTCCTTATATTCAAATTTCTGAATCAACTCCTGTATTGTAATTTGTAGACTTTTGACTTAATCCTACCAGTTTACCAATGATATACCATTGTATCGGTAGGTCCACACCCCCTTCTTCTACTCCTGAGACATCTAGTTCCATCTTTACTTCTTCCCTTATGTCACCTTCTTCAATAAATCATCATCAAACATATTCTCAATCTTTCCCACTAGTTGGCCCTTTTTTGTCCAATCAAACCCCTGTGGTCAATCAACAACCCATACCAATTGATTTCTTTCATAATGAAGGAACAATCATGGCCTTTATATGGGCACATTAAGATATCCCTCTAACAATTTAGGACCAATGATTCTCCTTAGAATTTTATGCTTCCATGAATTGTGAGGAAAAGGTTGACTCTTTTTATCAAGAAATAGAGGAAGAGCCTCAAATCCTGTAACTTGATCCTCCTCTTCACATTCCTCACTACATGATGAAACTCTTGGGTCAAGCATTATTCATTATGTGATGAAACTCTTGGGTCTTGCATTGATCCATGGCCTATCATCTCATCACCCAATTACTCTTTGTCTATCACAATTCATCAATCACAATCTCTTATGGAGTCAACGTTAAGTATCCCTTCATCTTCATCTAGGTATGGGTCACCTTCTAGTATCCCTCCCTCTACTATTTTTGGTACATTTTCAAGTAGTCTATTATCTTCTATTCTTAGGGCATGTCCAACTAGCCTCTTATATTATATATATGGATCACCCTCAGGTAGTCCATCATCTTCTATTCTTGGGGCACGTCTGACTAGCCCATCTTCTTCTATGTATGGGTCACCCCCAGGTAGTCCATCATTTTCCATTCTTAGGCCACATTTTAGTATCCCATCATCTTCCATCTATGGGTTCTATTATAGCAGCCCTTGTTCTTCTATTCTTGTTCAACTCCCTAGTTTCCCTTCATTTTCTATTCGTGGTTTGCCTCCTATTAGTCCCTCCTCTTCAATTCTTCGACCATATCCTTTTCATCCATCACATTTTTCTTCTATTAATGATTTTGGATAGCTCATCATTATTCCTCCCATTCCTCCCATAAATTGTAAATGTCAAAATTCCTCTCCCACTTCTCAAGATCATACAAGTCACTCATTAGCTTATAAGAAACCCAAACAAGTTCCTTAACAAGCTAAGATCAAAACGTTGAAGAGATCCAAAGCTCCAAAAAACTCAAACGATTACAAAATTAAAAATCAAACATGATTCCAGAATTCACACCAATGTACCCATCAAGTATGGCACAAAGTGAATAAACCTATGAATAGGGAACTCAATCTCCTACATACATAACCCATGTTTCAAAATAAATCCCAATCATTTTTTGAGTGTGAGCTCACCATAATCATCGAGATCGGGGATAATATTACACTTGATAATCAAACACACTTACTCTCTCTTATCAATGAAATCATGAACATCATTGTTAGATTCTATTATGTAAAGTGACATGTTTCATTCCGATAACCATTAAATTTTTTTAAAAAAATCATTAAACAGTTCAAAAGTACAAAAAAAGAGAAAAAATTAAAGCATTGCAAAAACAAAATCAAAGGTACAAAGATCAAACATTATAATCAGGTATTGCATACACATGGATGTTCTTTCTTCCATTTATTTCATATTCCTCTACACGTCATCCACTATTTTCATCTCTTTGATGTTATTTTGGTTAGCCTATTTACATACAATTTATGAAAATTATCTCTATGGTATTTGTTTGACCTTTGTCTTTCATCACCTTACTAAATTAAAGAACATCTAACCTCTTAGAGATCCTATCACAATTTTCATCTAATAAACTTGTTATGAAGAAATTTTAGACGTGTTTGTTGACACTAGCCAATGTTGTCATCACAATCACTTCCACATCCTTCCATCAATCCATTAATGATTGTTAACCCCTTAATAAACAAGAGTTTAAATAACTTTTTAGTAAACAAAACAAGAATCAAAATCAATCAATCAAATAAGAAAAAGCTACAAAGAAAAATCAAATTTATATATAACTCACTCTTGGGGTATTTCCAATAACCTTTACCAGGGATATGGACGCCGAACTGGAACTAGAGCAATGTTGTGATTATAATTAAATGCATCTCTGTCGGGGCTATGGACACCTGGTTGGCAGCGAAGTAATTTTCATCTCTACTTCCACAATCCATTCATAAAAATCATCTTTAAAAAATAAATCATTCCTACACATTGGCTAGGGTGTCTTCACTTGCTTTCTATCAAATTTTCCCTCCAAGAGGTAATAAATTTCCACGTGCACACACTCGATCTCTATGAGCAAATAGGATTAGTATGTTACCAAGTGTCTTTTTTTGGACCTTGTTCAGACTCTTACTCTAGTCCTTATCTTGTCTCATGATTCGTGCCTTTGGCTAATCACTTCTTCATTGTGAGACTTTTAAGTTACATACATTCACATCGTCCTTCTACTTTGTTCAGAACATCCATGTGTATAATATTTCCTATTTTCCATGTTTGCGGGAACCTTTGTCCCCTTCACAAAAATAATCATCCACTTTGTTATATCATGTGCTTCTTAGCCATCTTACGTTGAGGGCATCCTTTCTCCTTCCTAACATGTCATGGGGTTATATTTGTCATCATGATTGAGCCTATCCATATTGGCCCTGATCCAACTTCTGTGTGTGAAGATTTTGCCTTTGAATATTCCCATCTAACGTTGGGAGAAATTTCACATCTTCACTTTGTTACGCGTATGTGTGGCATTCTACCCTTTTGCATCCCATCTACCGTTAGGGGCATTCCACATTTCTTCGTTTCCTGTACATAGCTATGTAAAATTTCTAAAAATCATCAAAAACATTCAAATATGTTTCAAAAACTCCCAAAACATTCAAATATGTTAGTTAGAAAAGTCAAAACATCCAAATAAACATATAAAAACCCAAAGAAATTGGTAAAAATTCTTTCAAAAACCCAAATTTAGCTTACCATTGTGTAGTTCACTTCAATACCTTTCCAACACACACAAAACGGAGTCGTTTCGAGGTTGGGAGAAAAATTTATGGCCCTCCGGAAGATAGGTTATGCACTCGGCATAGCACAGGAGCCCAGACACCCTTACATTCAGGTGTAGATACCCTTGCATTCATGCATAGGCACCTAGGTGCCCTTATATTTCTTCTACCAGTTACGTGTGAGCTCCTTTTCTCCCGTTGTAAGTGCCCTATTCTCCCACGTTTCTCCTTTTAGGTCCAACTTGAGTTTACTTTCTCATATTGATATTGCATTTTGTAGTTGCATGGAGTTAAAAAATTTAGCTTTAATTTATTGCATTACATTGATGTATGTTATGGAGTTACATCTTTTTACAAAAACATTGTATGCTTATTCATTTATTAATAGAAAAACTTTTGATGAAGATAAAGGTTATGCACTATGTTGGGGAAAACCCAATGATTGCATTTCTTATGGAAAGGATTTACATGAGCTCTTAGTAATCCCCTATAAGCTCCTCATTAATCATATTCTCCCATCTATAATTTATTACTTACTAATTTCTTCTCCAAATTCTTCTGAAACACCCTTGGGGTATATTCCTTCTAAATTTCTTCTTAAGAAAAGCACCCCTTCTAACTTATTTTCTTAATAAACCATTTCCTTCATATTTCGACATGACATTTCTACTCACCCATGGGGCATTACAACCTTTCTAACGGATCTTCTTCCCGTCGGCCTTTTCTACTGTTGGGGCATTTCTTTTCAACAACGATCCCACATATTTGTCTCCCATACTCAATATTTTGAAGTCTATGTCAGTATTCACCTCCCATAAAGGGGAAATTTTAAGACCCTAAATTCACTGGTGCAATCTTATCTTTTCGAAATCCAAACTCAAATGACCTATTCTATCCCCATCCATTAAATGGTAAGCAGCATAGCATGTTGCTTGAATCCTGTTTCAATTGCTTATCACTCTATCAAAAAATTATTTTTCTGTGCTTGTCAAGCATCTTTGAATTGGTTACTGATCTTTCAAAGATTGTGGATTCCACTTGTAAGGAGACACCTATTAACAAAAGCTCCTCTTTGCATGCTATAGACAATTGATACTTATTAACAGTGACTAATTAAGCTTACTGTTTCATAGTCCATTTGATCAATATTTTTCAAGTAGGACTAAACCCCTCTCCAACCCTCTTCCATACTATGCATTGATTAAGCTTGTAATGTCTTAGCATTTCCAATAAACCTTCTTACCTAACCCCCGCTTCCAGTTAACATTTGTTAATTAAAGCTCACAAACCTCTCCAATGCTCCCAGAGCTCCTAAGCCTACTTGGGACTTAATTAACCCTAAAAGGTTAATTAGCACTTCTAATCTAACCATGAAAGTGCATTGACATTAGACAAATTTGAAATCTTTTTGGACTTAGCTTTAATTAGTCCCACATGTACCAAATTCATACCATTTTCTCAATGAGGAAACCTATAAATAAGGAGTCCTTCCTCTTATATTTATACACACATACCATACCATTTTCCCCTAAGCCTCAATAACTATATGATTTAAGCATCTTAAGCACCCCTCTCCTTAATATTGTACCTAACATCTTCATAGATGCATAATTAATCTCACCAATTGAGTCATATGGAGAGGTCATGTCAATATTTCTTGTAGCCATTGCATTGGTGATTTGACTCCCCTTAGCTTTAAACCTTGGCATCCATATAACAATCAAACTATTTGATTGCTAAGAATCTTATTAGGCATCATTTCAAAATTAGTTTTTAGAGTAGAGATTGAATTTAGGAATGTTAGTTTAAGTTATTCAAAATTGTATGCACAATCCTATAAAGATCAGCCCTATCTATAACATAGGTATCAACGTTATATTAGTTATAAAGCTTGTATTAGAGCAGGAGGCTCATTTTAGAGTGTTTATTTCATTCTTATAGATTTGGGGTTCTACATCATAACTAATTTTGTTGGATTTCAACACAAGTGCACTTACTGTTGAGTAAGCCTTACCTATTCATAACACCTGACTCAAATACATCAACATTATTTCCAATTAGTTCCCTTCATTTTTTTCAATGAACCATCAAATGGTGCAAATCAATTAAGTGAATTAGGAAGGGCATTGAGGGGCATTCCTGAATGGAAATTTGGAGGCCCATTCAAAGGTATGTCTTCGCGCTATCTGAAAACTTCAAAATTCAAATCACAGGAAAATCCAATGCGATTGGGCTTCCTGGTAAGGGTGATTTTCAAAGACACTTAGAAAATTTGTTTAGGGTTTTGACCTAAAAGATTTTACTGATGCCATGCACACTCGTTTTTCATGCAAGAACAAGGCTAGTTGTCTCTGATTGAAAGAGATTTATGTCTCCATACCCTGTGTCATCTCAATTTTAGGGCTTCTAGAATACCCTTGGTGGGCCCTAGAGAGTAGAGATTCATTTTAGGCAACCGATTCACACATCACCTAGAGGTCTACGAATTTTGGGGCTGTACTTGGACCAGGTGCAATCAACTAAGTCATGGTCTTCTCTTAAGTATTAAAAATTTGATTTAAATGTTTTCTACCAAAGGTAACTTTGTTTACATTTATTCCATACTAATTTTGGGGTTCATTTAATAGGCATGTTTTAGTCCTCTTAATCATCATTAGTAATGTAATATTCACACAAGATCATGTAAGCAAAAAGTGGGAATCATTTTGGGGCTGAACCCCTTGGCAAGGTTCTCTAGGCTTCCTAAGCACCTTCAAGGCCATCTTCAATTAAAGTTTCCTATTTTGATATGCCCATTTTTGTAAAATTAACATAGAAGGTTAAAAATCCCATTTTAGGAAGCCACTTAGAATGTTCTCACACAATTCAAAAAATATACATGCGCAATAACCTTTCTATTTTGGCACAACATTCATTATTAATTTCACCATGAAAAATATCACATTAGAGAAGGTGGACACCACGGAAAAGGGAAATTAAGACCACTGTTGAAATTTCCTAGAGAAGTTTAGCTCCATATTTAAAGTTCTCCACTGAGTAGGGCCAATATGGGTTACCGTATTTATCTTACTAAATATGGGTTGTGCAAAGGTCAGATTACTTTCACATCTTATCTTCAAATTTCCACCCTTAATAAATAGTATAATGAGATCGGTTATGGAGGGAATGCAAAATTTACAAATGTTGAATTAACATGGTAAGGATTTGAAATGACCTTTCTTCACATTAAAGGGGCCCATGCAATGCTTAACTCACTTGATCATTTTTCTATGTTCTTTGGATTTGTCCAAAGATCCTCCATAAGCAATGATTGTAATTTATGGCTTCAATGTTCACTAAGTGTGCAGACCCTATCAAACATGATTTCATTTTGCCATGTAATTAAGAAGATTTGTAGTTTGATGACATTTATAAAACTCATAATTAGGAGTGACAAAATTCTTGAAGCTAGAATGCCTCATAATTGGAGAGAATGAAAGTGAATTGTACAACTCTGAAGGTGTGATGCAGCAATGTAAATCATCCATTTTATCCTTTTGAAAGCTAAAGTTGGATTGGATAGATGTTTTTGAGGATATTCATACCTTAGGTGGAGATATTGATTGTGTTGCAAATATCTCATTTTTTCTTTATTCAATAACTTCTACTTCTTATTTTCAAAATAAGTATGCTAAGGGTTATAATAATTTCTTACAACTGATGAGGTTGTACAAACTAACGCCCTGCTCAAAGTGCTAGAAATGGATGGTACAAAAAGTGTTATACATTTATTTACTCACAAGTGTTCCTATTATTGATAGTGAAGGGTCTCACCTATACATGCATCATGGCTGGAATGAAATGTCTAAGATTGCTATAAATGAGATCCCATTGTGAATGTAAAATTCATAAAACAAGCTATAGAACACAGTTAAGTTATTTCAAATTGAAATGACCCATAAGAGAAATGTAAGACGTTTTTTGGATTTAGAAAGTTCTTATTACGAATAATGACATCATAGATGTGATATTCTAGATAGAAAGGTAACTTCTGTGATAATTAAGATTGAACTCATGGAAAGCATACATGAGATGTTGGTAATACTTGAATGTTAGACATAATAAATTCATTATAACCCAATTTAGTTCTGGGAATGACACTCTGATCCATGCATAATTTATATGAAAAATGCTACATCAACCTAATAAAATAAATTTGATGAAGAAATTTTATTTAGTTACCTCTTTGACTAAGGAAATCCAATTGTACGAAAACATGTCTTTCAATGGGATGTACCTCTTCTGAAAGGAGCTAATGATACCAATTTGTAAGATGCGGAATAATTGACTTTTTAATCTAGAATCATTCATTGAAAAAATTATTACTTATTAAATGGTAGATGGTTTCCAATGTAAAACAATGCATATCTAATACATATTTAACACAAATTGTGTTGGTATTTTTTTAGACGCATGAAGGTAAATTCCATGGGAACATCTCCAATTTGAATGTCTTCATAATTTCAAATTGATATTCATCATAATTATTAAAGTTAGAAAGATCTACATCAATCACAATGCATGTTTCAGTAGATCTTTAATTCATTCACAGTATGGAAAATATGCAAGATATGAAAGATCATGAATTCTTAACCAATGTTTACCATTGTTGGAAATACTCAAAAAAGGAAATCATAGGGATACCATAATAGCCTAGTGTTTGTTTTGCCTTTAGATACCAAATTGAATTAGGATAAAAACTAAAGACACAAACACTTCCCAAAAAACCATTTATGCAAAATCCTTATTATGATTCTAGATTATAATTACACATCAACAAGGTAGGCATAGGAGCACATTTTCCATTATAAACCTCTTACTTATAGAGTCGATTTACAATCAAATACATAATGAGTATTGAACTATCAAGTCATGTTTATGCCACATCCATTGTACATTCTTTCATCTTTCATTTACTGGATAGTTCACAATTTTGGTATGGGGAACTCACATTCGTCATCTAATTGCATTCATTCAACCAAATACTTTTGAAAGCATAACCTGCACATCTTACAAGGGTTTGTCAGGGAACAATTTATCTAATCTACAAGTTGCATGATACACCTTTCCATTTTACAAGATTTTTTATTAGGAAATAAGGGATAAAATATGTGGAATAATCCCTCACAGAATCACAACAGTAGAAACTAATATGCAGAAAATATTACAGATCTTAAATAAAAGTGCAGAATAAAATAACACAACACAAAGAGACAGTATTTAACGTGGTTCACCCAATTTGGGCTACGTCTACCAAGAATCACTTGCTCAGATTTTATTACAAGCCACCACTCTCTCAATACAATACCCAGATCCATTTGGAGCTATGCTCAACAAACTCTACAGAATTCACACCGAATTCAAAACACATCTGCAATACATTTGCATACATCTATCATATGCATAAAACCATATAAGTAAACAACTGCTTAAGCAGTTTTACAAAACCGTGGGTATCAAAACCATGGGCAAAAACCGTCCCATAAACCTATGGGTCAAAAAATCTTGCCCATATGAGAAAAGCATGTTTCCCGATATATCGGGCATGTTTTAAGGCAAAAAAAACGCCCATAAAAATTTTTTTTTGGGGGCTGCACCCCCGAACCCCTGGGTACCAGAACCACCCCCAGACCCCCGCTTCAGGGGCCTAGCCCGGCCCCGAACCCCGGCGAGACAAATATGAAAAGTGTACAGTACTCTTAGTGTACAGTCTTCAACACTTTCACACATGAAAATAGGCTCCACAACCTAACAATCTCCCACTTGGAGACTAGTTTTCCTCTGAGCAAGCTTCTCAACCCTTCACTAGTTTCTGTGAAGACCAACCAAAGCTGAACACAACTTTAGTTTTTCCCTTGTGACCACCTTGGTCATCATGTCTACAGGATTTTGACTGGTATGAATCTTCTCCAACTTCAACTTCTCTTCCTCCAAAGCTGTCCTGATGAAATGGTACCTTAACTATATATGCTTCATCCTAGAGTGGAAAGCAGAGTTCTTAGCTAGGTGTATAACACTCTGACTATCACTATGCAGCTTACATTCCTCCTGCTTATGCCCCAACTCCTCAAGAAATTGTTGTAACCAAATCATCTCTTTGCTTGCCTCTGTGGCAGCAACATACTCAGCCTCTGTGGTTGACAAAGCCACCAAGCTTCTGTAGTCGTGAAATCCAACTCAATGTTGTCCCACCTACAGTGTAAATATAACCTGTCATGCTCCTCCTGCTGTCTACATCTCCAGCCATATCTGAATCTACATAACCACACAAAGTGGTGTTTGATCCACTGTAGCACAAAACTGTCCCCATGGTCCCTCTCAAATACCAAAGGATCCACTTTACTGCTTGCCAATGATCTTTACCTAGATCACTCATAAATCTACTCACAGCTCCCACTACATGGGAAATATTAGGCCTAGTGCACACCATAGCATACATCAAACTGCCAACTATTGATGAGTAAGGTACCTTGGACATCTGGTTTCTCTCCTGCTCTGTCTTGGGACACTGCTCCTTTGATAACTTGAAATGGCCTGCCAAAGGAGTCCCAACCAGTTTAGCATCCTGCATATTAAACCTCTCCAAGACCTTCTTAATGTACTCTTCCTGAGATAAAGTCAGCTTTTGTTCCTTCCTATCCCGAGATATCCTCATACCAAGGATTTGTTTGGCTGCCCCCAAATCCTTCATAGCAAAGGATTCACTTAGCTGCTTCTTGAGTACTTTTATTTCCTGCATGTTTTTACCTGCAACCAACATGTCATCCACATACAAACACAAGGATAATATAACTTCCATCCTCAAATTTCTTTGTATACACACAATGGTCAGAATGACATCTAATATAACCTTGCTCCATCATGAAGCTATCAAATTTCTTATACCATTGACGTGGAGCTTGTTTCAGGCCATACAAGCTCTTCTTCAGTTTGCACACCATCTCCTCTTTACCTTTGACCTCATAGCCCTCTGGTTGCTGCATATATAGCTCCTCCTCCAAATCACCATGGAGAAATGTAGTCTTTACATCTAAGCTGTTCTAAGTGCAAGTCTTCTGCTGCCACTATTCCAAGAACAGTTCTAATAGAAGTCATTTTTACTGCAGGAGAAAATATCTCAACAAAGTTATACCTTTTTTCTGTGCAAACCCCTTGACCACCAACCGGGCCTTGTATCTTTTCTTGCCTCCTTCTTCCTCTTTGACTCTGTATACCCACTTGTTCTGTAATGCTCTTTTTCCTTCGGGTAGCTTCACCAAATCCCATGTCTGGTTCTCCATGAGAGCCTGATGCTCCTCATCCATGGCTTGCTCCCACTTCTTCCTGGCATCTACCTGCATTGCTTCATCAAAGCTCTCTGGCTCTCCACTATCAGTGAGTAATAAATAATAAAGAGAAGGAGAAAAATGTTCAGGTTCTCTTCTTACCCTAGAAGACCTCCTCAATATAGGAGTTTGGGGTTCCTGTTGAGGAGGTTCCTGAACTGATTCATGTGTCACTTTCCCATCTGGAAGATCCTCTACCACTGCATATTCTTTCTTGGATTCTTCCCTGTTTTCCTGCAACTATTGCTTATACATGACTTTCTCATTAAAGACCACATCCCTAGATCGAATGATTTTCTTGTCCTTAATACTCCAACATTTATATCCAAAGTCATCACCACCATAACCAATGAAAGTACATTTTTCTGATTTAGCCTCTAGCTTGGTCCTATCATCCTTGTCTATATGAACAAACACCTCACATCCAAAGACTCTAAGAAATGAATAATCAACTTTCTTACCATACCAAGCCTCCTCAGGTATGCCTCCATCCAAGGCACTTGAGGGTCCTCTATTTATCAAGTACACAGCTGTGCTCACCGCTTCTTCCCAAAAAGAAAGAGGCAGTCCTGCATGTAACCTCATGCTCCTAGCATGTTCCATTATTGTTTTGTTCATCCTTTCTGATACCCCATTCTGCTGCGGAGTTCCTGGAACCATCTTTTGCCTGTGGATTCCATTCTTAGAACAGTAATCATCAAATTCATTGCTGCAATACTCCCCTCCATTATCTGACCTGAGACATTTTAGCTTAAGACCTGTTTCATTCTCTACCAAGGCTTTCCATTTAACAAAAGTGTCAAATACATCAGATTTGTTTCTAATACAATAAACCCAAACTTTCCTTGTTGCATCATCAATAAAAGTAACATAATAACTTGAACCCCCAAGAGATGATACCTGAGCTGGCCCCCACACATCAGAATGCACCATCTCTAACTTACTCTATTTCTTCGTAGGTCCAACCTTGAGAAACCGTACACGCTTTTGTTTCCCATATACGCAATTCTCATAGAAATCCAAACATGTTTCTGTATATCCAGGAAAATTCTTCTTTATGATCTTCATGCCCTTATGGCTCATATGACCAAGCCTATAGTGCCACAATGTTGTGTCTACTTCTGAAGCCACAATATTACAATCATTAGTGCTATCAGTGGTTAAATACAAGGTTCCAACCTTCTTACCTCTTGCCACCACAAGAGCACCCTTGGTAACCTTCCAAGAGTCTGCTGTAAATATCACAGTACAACCATCACTTCCCAACTGCCCTGCCGATATCAAATTTCATCTTAATGTAGGCACATGTCTGACATCCTTCAATAGCCAAG